>ML806857.1:40244-54729 GCA_009831015.1 Picea engelmannii
AGAAGGTACAAATGTTGAAGATGGATCGCAGGACGAAGAAGGTGTAATCATCGAATTAGACTCTCATTCCAAGAGATTTCATCAAATTTAACATCTCTTCTAATAATAATTTCATTACAATGTGGTTGAAGAAATCTATAACCTTTGACATCTTTAAAATAACCAAGAAATATACACTTCTCACTTTTAGGTTGCATCGGTTTCCTTTTCTCATCAAGAATGTGAGCATGTTCTATACTTCCAAATACATGGAAGTGACTTACATTAAGTTTAATTTTAGTCCATGCTTCTTTCGGTGTTATATTTTTAAGAGCCTTTGTGGGAGTGCGATTTACTATGTAATTTTCACAGTTGATGGCTTCTGCCCAATACTTTATACTTAACCCCTTAGATTGGATCATACAATTAGCCATTTATTTTAATGTGTGGTTCTTTCTCTCAACAACACCATTTTGTTGTGGTGTATATGGAATAGGGTGTTGCATTTGGATGCCCTGTGTAGTGAAGTAACTTGTAAAAATATTGTTCACATATTCGCCTCCATTATCTATTTATAACCTTTGAATTTGATATCCATATCGCTTGTCTACAAAGGCCTTGTAGGCCATAAACTTGACAAAAAATTCACTCTTAAGTTTTAATAAGTAAAACCAAGTACATTTGGAAAATTCATCAATGAAATTTAAGAAACACTTGCAACTAGAAAAACAAGGAGAAGAAAGTGGACCACACAAGTCATTGTGAACAAGCTTCAAAGGGCCTGAGGCGTGCCAAGAAGCATGTTTGTCAAAACTATCCTGATGATGTTTGTCGAGAACACAATCGACAAAAACACCATATCTGCATGAAACAAAATGAAGACCAGTGACCATCTGTTGATTACACATATGTTGCAATGAGTGATAGTTTAGATGACCAAACCGCTCATGCCAAATTTTTCTCAAGTCATCACTATGAGAAAAAATAACTGATGGAAAAGATGATGACCCAAAGTTATCAAAATTGCATAACTTGGTAGTATCATCAACAACTCCAGTTGCAAGAACATGTTGAGGATATTTGAGATCCTTGATTACAACTTGGTGACGTGAAAACTCTACGATTTTACCTTCACCTAAATGAATGATTTGATATATTGATAGAAGGTTACAAGAAAGAATTGGAACACATAATACATCATTGAAATGACCATTATCTACTTGAATTGTTCTAGATCCTAAAACACTAAAATATCTATGATTACCAACAAATATTTTCTTGGTGTTACATTCATTTAGAGTGGAAAATATGGCGTTTTCCTTAGCCACATGATAAGATACTCTAGAGTCAATAAGCACTCATCAAAAAAATAAGTATAAGTTGCATTGAAGGAGAAACCATAAGCAGAAATTGCATGTCCATGTGAAGAAGAAGAAGAAGAAGAAGAAGAAGAAGAAGAATCAATACTGATGTTGTGCTTCTTCATTGATGCTTCTAAAGATGCCATCTTCTTGAAACATTTGGACTCATCATGACCATATTTACCACAAAAGTTGCAATGTATGTAAGTATTTTTATTTTTATATTTTTCTCCTTTGTCACCATTAGGAGCTGAAGCTATGTGAGTGGGTTTGGGACCCTTGTTTTGCTTGTTGTTGTGGCAAGGATGTTGCTTCTTAGGATTCTTTGGTTTATATTTATGATGGGATACTAAGGATTTGTTGGAGGTACATGTAGTGTGGATTACTCCAAGTTGTACAAGCTTATCTTTCTCTCTAATCAAAGTATCAAAAAAAGACTCAAGAGTTGGTTTTTGATAAGATTTTCCTAGAGTCTTTCTCATGGAATAAAAGGTAGATACAAACAAAGAATATGCATTATCTAGATTAGAAAGAATAATATAGATGAAACTTTCTTCCTCCATCTTTATGTTACACTCTTCACATAAAATTATAAGTGTTTTAAACTTAGATAGATGGTATTCAATGCAAGAAAAATCATTTGGAATTAAAGTAAATATTTGATTTTCTAACTAATGTGCTTGAATAATATCATTTTTACCAAACACAGATTCAAGATTTTTCTCAATATTCATCGAGGTCATAAATTTCTTGAAGGTGGAACCTTAAATCAGGAAATATGGACATTTTGATCAGTCCATGTGCTTCATCATTCCTATTAGACCATTTGACTTCTGTTTCATCATCAATGGGTTCTTTTTCCTTTCCCAAGGTAATTTGGTACAAGACTTTACTTCTTAATAAATCCTCCATATGGGATTTCCATTGGAAGTAGTTGGTGCTGGTAAGAAAAAGATCATTGGAAGAATCCATATTAAATATGTAGACAATATGGATTTAAAAACTAAAACTAATGATCTCAATGGAAAGATCTTGAAAAATTAGGTGGTTTTAAAAAAATGGCACTGAAAACGAACTTCGGATGTGAACGTTATGTCCTTTTAAGAAAAGGGTATAAATGGTAACCAAAGAGCCACATGGAAAGTAGAAGTTAGTCCATGTGGTGATACCCCTCCAAATAACCTCACTTTTACAAATAAGTTGTTTTATGAAGTGACCCACTTTTATAAAAAGAAGAGGGGATCGCATTTACAATGATGTTACTTTATAAAAGAAAGTTGCATGAAAAATAAATAACTTTAAAATAAAATATTAAAGCTACTTATATTGATTCACTTTTATACTTGAAGTGAAATACACTTTACAATGGATGCATGAATGTTTTAAAAAAAAAAATAACAAAAAAGAGACTTGAACTCAAGACCTCTTACTTTAAGACAACTTTTAACCAAGTGAAATAGAAAAACATATTGTATTGTTTAGAAGGAGAATTGTTGTTGTTGTTGTTGAAGATGGCCTTGGAGAGAATGCTCATAAAACACAAGGAAACATTTTTGCTTCTCGATGAAAACAAGGGTTATATCTCAGTTAGCTTACCCAGAAAATGCACATTTTTCTATCTGTTTCTGATTTTCCGAGATTTCACAAGGCACAGGGAAAAGAACATACATAAGTCCAAAAGAGTGGCAACCTGGAAAAAAACAATATAAAACCGAAATAATACTCTCGAAAAATTTAAAAAGGGTGTATTCAAGATTTATACCTCTGGATCTGACTAAAATGGTCATATCTTGGGAAAACAAAAGCCTTTTCAAGTGAAATGAAAAAGAATTCCTAACTAAAATGAGCACAACAAAGGAAATGGACCAACTCTATTAGCCCAAAAATGTACGGAAATGGAAGAAACCATAAATGAGGCAACTAATCTTCATGATATCAATCTACAATGGAAGCAGGTATTCAAACAGGATTTGATACCATGTTCAACAACCAATGTATTCCAACAGAGGACGAACACCTTCAGTAACCACTCACACAAATAGATAAAATATCAACACACCGATTTTTTGATGTGGTAAAAACTCTATGGGGAAACATCCATGACCCCATCCAACACGACCACTTGCAACAATTTATTAATGCAAAAGAAAAATATTACAGAGAGATTTTACAAGAGAGTTTCTCATAATCGATCATCGGAAAATTACCCTCCATGCTCTTTAAATAGAGATCATGGACCAATCGGGTGTTAATCCACATATCAATGTAGCCGTTAATATCGAGGAGAATATGAACCATCGGATCACTCTATGTCGGGAACATATCGTGACTGTCAAATTTCCTAACTACAAATGCATACTAATGTATACTAAAGAAACATAATTTTACGTAACAACACATTGAACCAAGTAGATCTTAAATAACTCCTAAGTGTCTAAATATCCTAACAAGGCTCACATACTTGTTGGAAACTCTACACCAAACAAGAGTAGGTATAATTGGGACCTACCATCGGGTGTTCTCCCTTACCTTCTTGATAGGCCATTTGGACCCCTCAACATAAATGGTGCTAGGAGGGTCAGATGACAAGTTGAGCATGTGGAGTCGTTCATATTAATTTTATTTTTATTTATTAATGTCTCCATCTCATATCCCTTTATGGAGATGTTTTTTTGGTATTTTACCTCCCAAACCTCCTAGAAATATTTTACATTTCTTGTCGCAATTTAAATTTGATGGTGAGGGTGAAATCTATGCATATGAACATGTTTTACAATTTTGGAAATTTTTTTGTTCTCAAAATATTATTGATGGAAGTATCATTTGCAGGTTTTTCACCCTCACTTTCGCAGGCCGGGTCAAGAGTTAGTGTGAGACTATTTTGGTTGTCTTTATTCACACATGGGAACAATTTATGGATGAATTTTTGCATGCTTTTGAGAATTATGATTATGATAAATTGTGTGAAAAAAATTTAGAGCTTAGAAAAAAAAATGAATCTCTATAATAATTTTCTATTTGGTTTAGGCATCTTCTTTATAGATTTAATTTGAATGATATTCCCTATGTCAATGATTCACTTCTACTTTTAATTTTTCTTACTAATGTAACATATCATCTAGTGAATGAAGAATCTAAATCATGTCTTAATGCTAATTTACATGTTGATTTAGATTTACATGGAAATGTTGAAAAGACTAATGATTTAGTTGAACTGCATATGTTTGGATATTTCTTTACTATGGGGGATATTTATCAGAGAGAGAATTATTTTTCAGAATAAACATATGTATCCTCATACCACCCCATCCCCCCTTTGTTTCCTTGTGATGAAAAAGAGGCCTCTTGTGTAATAAATTTAAGTTCAAATTTTTCTATAGCTAACCAAGAGGGTTTTTCTTCCTATAATGGGACACTTTGGGTCACACCTATGGTTATGTCAGGTTGTCATTATACTATCTCTCCTTTTTCATCGCAAGAAACGAAGGAGGAGGCTATGGACAAAAAATTAAATTTTGATCATTTTGTTAATGAATAAAATCTAGACACTCATGACATGAATCCTTCCTCACCCATGGGTAATTTTGAATTAGTTTCTTTTGATTTGAATTTTCATTCTACTATAAATATTTATGTTAGTTTAACTGAGATAGATCAAGAATGATTTGCTAGTGTTGGTGGATTAGTTATTGAACCTTCTTGTTTGAATAATTAATTTGATTTGCTCATTTATTCTAACCATGAGTATGTTTTGGAGGATATTTCAGATTCTCATATTTTGCAGGGATAAACAACCACACTAATATTTTCACTCAAGGAGATAAAATTAACATACATGAAATACATCTTTTAGCACAACAATCCACTTTTTTTTTTAAAGAGGGAAGCCATGTTGAGGAAGAACGTGTTGATTTTGAAACCATTCCTAGTGTGGAGCCTACCGATCCACAATCAATCACCAATGTTCTTAAGAAGGAGGGACTATCATTTGAGGAGTCACTTTTTGAAAACTTTTATTGTTCTAGAGAAGCTTATAATTCTCGTAATTCTTCCACTTATTATTATTTGTATCATAATCTCTTTAATGGTTTAATCTTGCAGGAATCCACCCATTATCCTATTCAAATAAAATCAATAGGGTCGATCTCTTTTAAATTACTTTATGGTGGTAACATGCATATGGAATATAGAGAGGAAAAGGCATATTCCCATGAATATAGTACAACTACGCCTTATCAACATTTTTCATGGGATGAAGGAAATGTTGTAGCAGATGTATATCATTTTTTATCAATAGAGAGTCTTCTTGTTCAAGTAGCCCTTTAGTTGAGATTTTTGATGTTAGTGGCTTCCACCATTGTATTCAAGATATCTCTTATACCATGGTACATGCTAGTCTATGTATATCATTTGATTTCACTAATTTATCTCAAGTTGATGGTTACTTGAAGTATGAATCCATGGAGGCTTTCCAAGACAATGAGGAACTTTGGTCTACATCGATGGTTATGTCAAGCCCTCATTCTTTTGGCTTGTCTTTAGGAATTACAAGTTTATTAGAACAAATATTCTCTCACCAAGAACACTTCACACATATTTTATGCATGGTTCTCATTCAGTATACTACCTTTTGTAAATGTGTTGAACCTGAACATAATAGATCTAGCTAGAAAATATTACACATAATTGCAGAGATAAATTAAGAAAGAAGAAGAAGGAGAGAAATAATGGAAGAATTTTCATTAACCGTATTGAATTATGAATAATTTACACATGATATAATTTGTATAACTCAATGAATGTGCACTGGAGGAGAACCAATGCACCATAGTGGTGGTCTAGATTGATCTGGACACACACTAACAGTTACCAGAGTGAACTTCCACCTAGTCTAGTCTCTTAGGCAGTTACGAGAGTGAACTACCACCTAGCTGAGTTAACTAGTCAACCAGTCTTCAATTAACTGACTAAACAGAGTGTAGTGAGGAGTAGATCAAGGAATCAAGGGTAATGTGCTAGTATGGTGATGATACCAATGAATGTGTGCATTATCATGGTGATGATCCTAGTGTTGCATGGTGACAAAACCAATGCAACATCTAGACTCAACTCAACTAGTCAAATTGAAGTGCCAACTAAGGCGAATATTCTCCAGGTGGAATATTCTCCCCTAAAATATAGGAGACTGAATAATGACTAATTATGACTAATAAACAAGGAAAAACATTAGGAAAAATAAATCCTAGGTGTGTGTGAAGTAACTCCAACACCCCCCCTATGGTGAAAATAAAGAATGGGTCCCAACAACGAGGCCATGTTAGGTACCCAAATACAAAATATACATTGAAAATAAAGTGAGGAAAGAGGGAAAACCTCATGGGAAACCCCCCCTCAAGGTACAATGTATGTAAAAAGAAGAACTACAATTTCTAGGAAACTGTGTCCTTCACTCCAAGACGACTTCACAGAGAGTAGAAATTATGCTCAATGATGGTCTTGGTGAATATGTTTGTCATATGTTCTGCTGAAGGATAGAAATGTAGGTCGATGATCCCCTCGTGTAGTAAGTCCTATATGTAGTTCATGTGGATCTCGATGTGCTTTTTCCATTGCCTATGAACTGGATCTCTACAGAACTTCAGAGTGCGCTGGTTGTCACACCTGATGATGAACGAATGATGAAACTGAATGCCCAACTTAGTGAGAAAATGTTGCAGCCACATATCCTAAATGGTTTTGTTAACTACCCCTCTGTACTTTGCCTCGACTGAAGAAAGAGAAATAGAAAAAAGATTCTTTCTCGGCCAACATATAGGCCCAAAACTAAGACTGAGTGAGTAACTAAGTGTGGACTTGTGATCAGTGCTATCGCTAGCCCAGTCAGAATTAGTAAATCCGATGAGATCTAATGTAGATTCTTATGCATAATGAATCCCAAAGGTGATGGTGCCCTGTACGTATCGAAGGATATGATTTGGAGTCTTCCAATGTAGCTCATGTGGCTACTGCATGAACCTGGAAACTGCTCCAATTGCATAGGAGAGGTCTGGTCTGGAGTGTGTGAGATACAACAAGCTCCCCATTAGTTGTTTGTACACTGTGTTTTGAACCAATGGAGTGTCCCCACCATCCTCAAGTTTGACCCCTGATAGGAAATGAGTCGGGGCAGACTTGCAGTCTGTCATGTGAAATCTCTCAAGGATATCTTGTGTAGACTTAGACTTAGATAGTTTGATGTCTCATGCATCCTGACTGATCTCAAGTCCAAGGAAGAATTTTAGCTGACCCATTTCTGTCATCAAAAACCTTTCATGTAGAATCCTCTTGACTGCAACAATCATTGAAGTTGAGAAATCGATGATCAACAAATCATCAACATACAAAACTAAGAGTAGAATTGAATCAACTGTCCTGATCATGTAGACATTCGAGTCTGATTTACAACGTACAAATTTCTGTGACAATAGGTAGGATTCCATATTGGCATACCATGCCCTCGGAACCTACTTGAGGCCATAAAGGGACTTCTTCAGTCGATAGACCAAATATGAGTCCTGCATAAATCCCTGGGGTTGCTCCATATAGATCTCCTCAGAGAGATCACCATGAAGAAATGAATTATTCACGTCCATATGATGTAATTCCCATCCCTTGGCTGCTGCAATGGAAAGTGAAAATCGTATGGAATCCATCTTAGCTATTGGAGCGAAGGAATCGTCATAGTCAATTCCATGCACCTGCTGAAAGACTTTGGCAACAAGCTTGGAAATATATCGGCTAATATGTCCATTTGTTGCGCTCTTGGTCCTGTAAACCCATTTGCATCTGACAAGTTTCCTTCCAAAAGGAAGGGGAACCAGATCCCAAGTTTGGTTCTCGAGGAGGGAGTTTTACTTCTCTTGCATGGCGGATTCCCAAAAGGGATTGCCAGCAGACTCGCCATAAGACTGTGGATATGAAGATTGAACCAAGAAAAGATGCCTAGAGGGAAATGGTTTAGTGTAAGTGAGTGCAACAGGAGGCTCCTTAAAATTATATCAAGTCCCCCTAGTATCAAATGGATCACCAACGATATCCCCTGCATCCTGAAGAGTAGTTTGTGCCAAGTTGGGCCTCTGCTATGGCTCTACAACTGCATCTTGATGCTCTGACTCTGCATCTGACTGTAGTGAATCTATATCTGAATCATTTGAGTCCTCTAAATCAGAAATCTCATCTAAAGAAGAGTCGGCATGTGCATGCTCATCATCTCAGACAGGTGGAAGAATGAAGGTGTTTGCATGTGGATGATGAGGTACATGCGAGAAACTTTCCTTGAATTGGACACTTTGCTCAATGATGAGCCAGTCGAAGGAAAGATCAATAAGTCTATATCCCTTCACACTGTCGGGGTATCCAACAAAAATAAACTTAGTTCTTTGTGGATCAAGTGCCTTGTTCTTTGCAGAGGGAATCTGAGCCCATGCACGTGAACCGAAAATACGAAAGTGGGTCACTTTCGGTTTGAGGCCGCTCCAAGCCTTGTAGGGGGTCTTATCCTTGACAGATATATGGGGAGATCTATTTTGGATGTGTGTTGCACAATTAAGTGCTTCATCCCATAGTGTATGTGGTAGTGAATTTGCGTGTAGCATGCAAGAGGCCATCTCCTTTAGAGATTTTTTTTTCTGCTCAACAACTCTGTTTTGTTGCAGAGTATAGGGAATTGTGTGCTACAACTGAATCCCTGCCTCATGGAAAATATTATGGATCTCATTATTGACATACTATACCCCATTATTAGTTCGGAGGGATTTTATTTTCTTTCTGGACTGTGTCTCAACTAGGGCTTTGAAATCTTTGGGGTGTTGAAAGACCTCAAATTTTTTCCAGAGAAAGTAAATCCATGTAAAACGTGAGAAATCATTTACAAAAATGAGAACAAGCCTCACTTTACTGATATATGGATGCAGAAAGGGACCCATAAGGTCACTATGGATCAGATCTAAAGGCAAAAAATCTCTCTGAGACTTTCCTTTGTCGAATTTCTCTTGAGGGTGTTTTCCAAGAACACATCCCTCGCATACTCCCTTGGAGAAATGGATGTCTGGTAGACCATCAACCAATATTTTCTTGTTAATTTGTTGCATATATCTGAAATTCAAATGTCCAAACATTTCATTCCATATCCTACTACTTTCATCAGCATGGGTAAGAAGTAAAGAAGAGTCTGGTTCAATAGATTCAAAAAATGTATACAATCTAGATTGATGATTTACCTCATCAATAGAAACCTTGGAGTTGGTTTCCATGTCATAGATGTCCATGAAATTTGGTGTGAATATGACTTTATTTCCAGTGTCGGAATTTGTCATCTGATACACAGAGAGAAGATTGACAGAAAGTTTGGGAACATGCAACACATTCTCGAAGCTTCTGTTTGTGAGTTCAATACTTCCTTTGCAGGGGACTTCGATTGAAGAGTTGTCCCTCATCATAATAGGAGGACCTTTGCATGCATCCAATGAAGAATAGACTTATTTTGAGGTAGCCATGTGATGTGATGCTCCCGAATCTACGATCCAAGCATCGAGAGAGGAGTTGATGGATATCAAGGCATGGCTAGAATTGCCTTTCTTGGGATTTTGATCTTCTGGCTTCTTATTCCTGGCACCCTCGGGGATGTGATATCCAAGGTTGTTTTCTGAAATATTTAAGTCATTATATCTCTTTTTTTTTTCATGCATGCATATTCTGGATGTAATCCTTTGTGAGAGTATGTGCATTTCTCCCCTTTTCTTCCCTTTTCCCCTTTGGATCCGGAGGCATCGGTGAAGGGTTTTAAGTACCCTTCCTTCTTTGGATTTGCATGAGATTTCCTTTTTCCTTTATCTTTAGATTTATGATATTTATGGCTTCCATATTTCACAGTAAGTGCATGCGCCTTTGGGACTTTGATTTTTCCCATGTTGATGAGCTTGGTTTTCTCTTGTGTCAGGGATTCAATAAAGTCCTCAAGAGAAGGCATATTCCATGTGGATCCAGAGGTGAATCTGACTGAATGGAATGTGGACATAAAAACAGGGAATTCAGGACCAAGTTTGGAGAGAATGGTGAGAACCATTTCTTTCTCCTCCTTAGATTTATCAACCCCTGCAAGCTTTGAGTTGCGACAGTAAATCCTTGAATTTTGTAAAGAAATCTTGGATATTGTCGAAGATTTATGGATCCAATGTGATAAATTCCACCTCCAGCGTGCGTCTCCTCATCTCATATTGTTTTCCAAATATCCCTTCCAAGGTGGTCTAGGCTTCATTGGGAGTCTTACAAGAAGATATGTGAAAAAGGAGATCGGGAGAAATAAGACTGCAAAGTGTTCTGAATGCTTCATCCATTTGATTTATGTACTTGGATTTTTCTATGGCTGATGTCGATTTTGTATCTGTATTCAAGGTTAACCTATAAAATCATTTGGTTCAGATATGTATGAATATTTTCTCCTTCCATGCAAATTAGTTGTAAGGTGTAAGAATGAATTCTTTTGGGAAATCCATCTTTCCGCTGTCTTAATCTTTTGTACCTGCAAAAACAATTGGTGTATATTTTGCTTAGCAGTTTGTCAGCTCTGATACCATGTAAATGTTTTGAACCTGCACATAATATATCTAGCTATAAAATACTACACACATTTGTAGAGAGAAATTAAGAAAGAAGAAGAAGGAGAGAAATAATGGAAGAATTCTCATTAATCGTATTGAATAATGAATAATTTACACATGATATACTATGTATAACTCAATGAATGTGCAATGGAGGAGAACCAGTGCACCATAGTGGTGGTCTAGAGTGATATGGACACACACCAACAATTATGAGAGTGAACTTCCACCTAGTCTAGTCTCTCAGGCAGTTACATGAGTGAACTGCAACCTAGCTAAGTTAACTAGTCAACCAGTCTTCAGTTAACTGAGTGAACAGAGTATAGTGAGGAGTAGATCAAGGAATCAAGGGTAATGTGCCAATTTGGTGATGATCCCAAGGAAAGTGCGCATTAGCATGTTGATGATCCCAATGTTGCATGGTGACAAAACCAATGCAACATCTAGACTCAACTCAACTAGTCAAACCGAAGTGTCAACTGAAGAGAATATTCTCTAGGTGGAATATTCTCCCCTAAAATATAGGAGACTGGATAATGACTAATTATGACTAATAAACAAGGAAAAACCTTAGGAAAAATAAATCCTAGGTGTGTTTGAAGTAACTCCAACACCTTCTTGTAGACTCCCTCCATAAATTCTATGACAGTATTGCTATATTTTATGATAGAATTGAAGCATGGTTGGAAGGATCTTATTCAACTAAATTTCTCGTGAATTATCACTATGAAATTTTTAATATGGTGAATAGAGTTCTTGATATCTGAATTTTTCCTACTTTGTCTCTACTTTTTCTCCAAGTTTTGTTACTAATCTTTTGTCATGAACACATGTTTGTAGGCTTGAGATTACGTGTATGGATACAGTGGCATTATGCATTTACATAATTCATTATTTTCGTTCAGTTTAGTGTAGGATATGAATAGGATAGAATAGGATTGTTGGTCACTATAATTGCTTATTTAACTAAACAATCAAGTGCTACATAAATTGTCAACCTAGGGAAGTTTGTTTATTTCAAAGGTAACCACGCACTATATATGCTCAATCTCAAAAGAAACTTAGAGTTGTAGTAAAAACATATTAATCACACTTTTCCTTGAACAAACTGAATTTCTAACTTGAATTACAGGAAAGTAATCTACCTATTGCAGAGTTCAATGTTAAAGAAATAATTGTCCAAAGAATCTTGGATTACATTAAAGAAATAACAGACTGGAAAAGAAATTCTTCAAGACACTGCAAAAGGAAAGACCACTATTCTATAACCAGAGAATAGGACCCTATTCCCAAAGCAGGAAACTTCAGCACCTGTTTCTGATCACCACACTTTTATGAACTCATTTTTGATTGAAATGATTGACACATATTGAAGACTAACTATCTCTAACAGAGAACAGGACCCTAATTCCCAAGAAGGAATCTTCAGCACCTGTCCCTGATTACCAAGCTTTCATAAATTCACCAAACAGGATTGCTAACTAAAATGATTAACAGTTACCCAAGCATGAATCACATGAAAACAATGTAACATTCAGTAAAGCAGAGTTTCAACAAGACAAAGTTCAGTAAAGTAGTGTTTCAGCAAAACAGAGTTTAATCAAGGCATGAACAGAAATAATACTAACACACTATAAAGCTAATGGGTGAATCTTGTGAAGAAGGTGGGCCCTCCCTTCTCACAATATTCCCATGGAACGAAAGGAACTAGAGAGAAATGCTCAGAACAATCTTTTATTCATCTGTCAACTGTGTTACATTACAATTTGAAGTAAAATACGTCCCTCTCTGTAAATCCTTTCTTAGTACAAAAACAGAAGATCTTCTCGAATGGTGATTTCCTCTTATTTAAAGAGGAAGATCCCTTCGATACAATTTAATCAACTAATTACATGTGTACATCTGAGTCCTATTCTTAGTCAGATCGACTTTCTAAACTGGAATAGGATATCCTAGTCTCCCGCAACAGAATGCTATTACAAGTGCTGAGTGAGGTGTTGATGTTGCGGCTGGAGTAACAACTTCTTTATTTGTCTCTTGTTACTGCTGTTATATGTTGTTTCAGCATCGCAAATCATGGGTTGTTTCAACCACGGGATTTGCATTCTGACTGTTTCAGCATCATTGACCACGGATTGTGAAACAACTTCTTCTGTGTTTCAGCATCGTTGACCACGGACTGTGTAACAACTTCTTCTATGTTTCAGCATCGTTGACCACGGACTGTGTAACAACTTCTTCTGTGTTTCAGCATCGTTGACCATGGAATGTGTAACAACTTCTTCTATGTTTCAGCATCGTTGACCACAGACTGTGTAACAACTTCTTCTGTACGAGTTGTTGTTTTAGCCACAGGGTTTGCGTGCTTTAACTATTTCAGCAATAGGCCTCAGTGCTAATCTGCAATTCGAACTGTTTCAGCACTTATACATCTATGATCAATGGTTAATTACGAGAGTAATGTAAAATTATATGCAAAATAGATTAAACATATAGTAAAGAGAAGAGACGTTGTATACCTTTAGAAAGATAGGGTAAAGTGATAATATGAGTTTAAATGTGAGTGAAACAAGAGTGTAATGGTGGCAAAAAGTGTGGGCAAAATGGTACATTGTATGGTCCTAACAAGGATAGTGTCTTTTCTTTGCATAGTATTAGTTTTGATTTCTTTTCGTTTTTTAAATTAGTCTTCTTGTTTCCTTTTCTTTTTATTATTCTTGGTTGATCAATAAATAGATTTATCGATAGAGGTGCGAAGAAATACAAGGATTGCATGCTAATTTTTCCCTTGAATGTATCTTTAAATAAAAATTTAATTTTGATATGGGAAAAATTGTTTTATTTCATTCTCAAAATTTCTATGTGTTGGGATTTCTATTCATTATTCACCATATTGAATATTTTTCAATCATTTTGTCATATTGCAAGTAGGATCTTTTAAATAAAGAATACTATTCAGTCCCTCTTGGGGTGAAAATGAACATCATATTTGTTCCATATTTATGATCCTAATTTGGATATTTTGCATGATTGAATTTATTTAGAATCTTGGTCTTGCTGACCCATAGACAGTGAATTGAAATTTTGAGTGTTAATTTCTTCCCATATGAAATTCAAGCCACTCCAAATCCTTGCAATTTCTTTGGATGATTATTTTTGGATTTGGAGTTATCCAAATGGTTGCTTGCACACTGACTATTTTATTTGATTACTTTCATCCAAAATGATTTTTTTATATAGACTTTTCTTAGCATAGTAAGCTTAGCTGATTTTTTTCTTTGAGCTAATTGCTTCCATCACGTTTAATTTAACTTTTGGGTTTTTCGTCCAACATAACTTTTCCACCATTCAATCAAGCTTTCAAGGAAGAGTTGTTTTTTATCTTGCATCTTACTTGATGCAAGTTTCCTCTTTTACACAGTAGCAAGAGATATTCTTTCAGAATGTCTAGGAGAATGTTTTGATATTTTGGACAACATTATTATATAAATATTCTTGCTAGAATGT
>ML806857.1:134095-152352 GCA_009831015.1 Picea engelmannii
GGGGGGGGGGGGTGCGTGAATCAGTATGAGCACTTTTACCACTTTTAGCCACAATATATATGTGTGTGTGTGTGTGTTTGTGTTAACTTTATCGTAAATATATCCTAAATATATCATCAATGTATAATGAGCATATAAACATAAGAAACATAACATTAAATACACAGTACACCAAAATTTACGTGGAAACCCAAATGGGAAAAAAACACAGAACACTTTCTTATATATCAAAGAATACATTCTTTGGAAGCACCAACTTCCCAATTCTCCAGTTGGAACTAGAAGGAGACTATGACCTCCTATTTATAAGCTTCAACCTAAAGGAAAATCCAATTCCCTTTATTCTCCGACACCAACCAGAAGGTGGCTACAACCCCCTTTCCTTTTCCTGTACTATCGCCCTAAAATATAAGTGTAGACCAACTATCACTACCACACTCATTTTCATTGTCACTGTCATAGTCACTGCCACTGACACTCCTACTATCACTCCCACTTTCACTGACCAACCTGTCCAACTTGTCACTGTCACTAATAATCAACCATATCTTCTCACATGGATCATATACCAAGGACACCTCTCAAATAGATGTCCAACATCACCAACACGTGCCTCAACCAAGCATGTACCAAACCATCAACCTTTACCTTACCAAGAATCAACCATGTACCACAAACTATACGACAACACGTGCATCAACCATGAACCAACACTTGTACAAAAACAAGTGCATCAACCATGCATCAACACCTGTACCATATACATCAACCATAAACCATGTACATCAAGCATCAACCATGTACATAAATCATCAAATGTGTACCAACATATGCATCAATGTATACACCAAAATCTCAAGCATGCATCATAATCAACCAAGATCATATACCAAGTATATGCCTCAAGTATATTCCAATATCACAAAGATCTACCTCTAACGATGAACCATAAAAACCATATACAATGTACCAAGGATATGTCTCAAGGATAACACCAAAGCATGAACCTCAACCATATGGAACCATAAACCAAAAGGGGCCTCCAACATATGCTTTAAGCATGTGCCATACCATCCATGAAACAAGTCTAATGAACTATCACATCAACCATCTATCAAACCCTAATTGTTATGCAACCTCATCTTGTACCAATATATTCAACAATACAACTCAACCAAATTGCCTCAAACATGTACCATATGACATGCTTCACACATCTACCACAAGATATGCTATAAACCATGTACTAAACAAGTACCAAAACTCTCAATATGTGCATCAAGCATAAACCATAATCTCCAAAATATCACATGTTATTACACAATATGTACTTGCCCAAAGCCCAAGGCAAGTGAGGAAATATTGGCGTAACAAGGGGGTGAACTATCACTGTCACATTAATAGGAAACCACTTTTTGTTAAGTATTATTTTAAGATTACCCCAAAGGAGGTGTCCCTAGTGACCTAAAGGGTTGATGAAGCTACAACAAGGATGCAAAGATACCCCCCTCTCATTGGTCACTCAAGTCAAAAGGTCTTGGTGTCTTAAGGGATGAAGAAACTGTAATGGATGAAGTGTACCCTCCCATAACAAGACAAAAAGCAAAAAATATGGAATTTTCAAGTACAAAAGGATGTTAGTGCTTCAATAAGACAATAGACAATGACAATAAGTGATAGCTGATATAAATTTGTAACAGTAAATAAGTTTACACCAACAATTGATAGAATGTAACAACTGCAACAAATACTCCTTGGAATTGCTTGAAAAGATAGTAAAAAGATATCATTTACTAAAAAGAATGATAATCAAATGTCATAATAAATTTATGAAGTGTTTAGCTAGCATTAAAAGTCAATTATGCAAAAAATTTGCTGCAATAATATGGTTATAGAAAACATTTATAACAATAGCAAAAAGGTTAGTGATCTAGGATAAACTAGGGTTAGAGATAGTTAGTAGATGTAACACCCCAGGTTTTGAACCTCCAATGCTAAGAGACCAAGGTGCCCAAACAATTATTAAAAGGCCAGTGTGCCCAAGACATGTAATGTTTTCTATCATTATTAATAATAAATACATGGCTGGCTGCTAGACGGACAAGTACTAGAGTTATAGGGGGCTATGATTCCAGAAGAGAGGGGGCTTGAGGGGCTAAGTGTTTATTCCTATGTTAATTACCCTTTTTATTTAGGGAGGGGATCAGTTACATGAGGTTCTTGGGGAAGGCCAGGAGGTTCTTGATTCCCCACGAAGTTACTTAAACCCGCCTCTGGTCTGATGGGGGGGTTCGACTATTGGCTTGTTCATTGATTTTCATGTACGTCCATTCATTTCCCTCACGCACTTTCATGCACTCACTCACCCATTCATCGATTCATCCCCACCTGCATCTTGTCTTGGAAAAGGGAAAGGAACTGCTGAGAATGAACCACAGGATAGTTGGTTGTAATGGTCGTTGGTGCAATCCATTCGTGACCTGGGGCCTGCATGTATGAGATGCGTTGGTATGTGCCCTGTTTTTCTCACAACTGCGAGTCCTGAGAGTTCCAACATTGAGATTTTGGACCAACTGTGATGGAGGCCCTGGAAAATAAGGAGAAGGAATACTTGAGGAACTGCGTGGAAGAGAAGGGTGGAGGTCCATTCTCTTGGGGCAGTACATGCTGGGTAGAAGAGAGTTGGGTACTTGGATTGTTGTGGGTGCTGAGAAACCTGTGATACCTTGAGAGTTGACTAGTTTGGGAACCCAAGTACACTTTGGAATTGTCCTTGTGGATTCATAGCCCTAGCTCAGGGCTGACACCATTGTTGAGATTTGGAGAAGTGGTGTCTACGATTGGGTGGAATGTCCTTGATATGTAGCCAGTTGGTGTCACCTTTTTATAAAGATAAGTGCTCTCTGTTGTGATATTATTATCTGTGTACGAATGTATTTCCGTTGTATATTTAATTATTGTTTAATACAATCTTTAAACTATGCATGCTTGCTGATTACTGTTGTGCATGTCATTAAAGTCTTTCCTTTTATGCATCCTTAAATTTTAAAAAGGTATTGGTAAGAGAAAGAATTCCAAGAGCGGGCTTGAAGGTAGCATACCCCAGCCTGTAGGTGGATGGGTATGTTATAGTTTGGTATCAGAGAAACTGGTTGAAACACTGGGCCAGTATGGGCCGGGTCTGTTGGTTAGAGTCTCGTGGTTACAGATCGAAATCTGACCATGGAGTTGAAAAGATCAGGAGGAATGGTGTTGAAAAATCTATGTAGGAGTTGGAACGTCATATATCCTTTCTAAGGGTTCGAAGGATCGTGACTGTTCCCCTTCGAATTCAGGAGCGATTTCCACTATAGGATCAGGAGAGATCCAGGATCATTGGATCGAAGGACAGGTGAACAGAGGTCATCCGATGTAAAGGAAGCAAGGGTTAAGGTCACAATTGTCGGATCCCATGGGAGAGAGAGATCAATGGACATGAGTCATTGTGGGGAAACAAGTTCAATGGGAGATAATTTCCCAAGGCGGTTCCACAATCCAAACCACGCTTTCACCAAGGGGTTACATGTCAGCATCAAGAGAATTGCGGGGAAAAAAGCAGGTTACTCCAAACCGTCGATGTGTGTCCCCTCAAATTTAAAGGAATGAAGTGATGTGACATGTTAGTACTCAAGCGACGAACCTATGAAGAGAAGAAGTAGCCTTGGATCGTCGATTTGTAGGAGGACAAGCATCAACCGATCATGTGCTCCGGGTGAAAGCACTCCAGGAAAAGGCGAGCAAGGAGACGTTGAGAATTGATATTTCCATACCCCGGAGATCTGAAGTGAATTGCAATCATCTAATCCATGAGGAAATGCGGCAGAAATCCATGCACTTCAAGGAAAATCGAAGGTTGAGAGTTGAGTTCTCCAAAGTACGAATACTCAAAGAAATTGTAGTCGTCGATCCATGGGAAACACACGTTAGTAGATCGCGAGCTTCGGATAAAATCTTGTGGGGCCAGATAAGTTTTGAATTTTTAGATTTTCGAAGTTTGAAGACCTGAATTAAGCCTCAACCATCATATTAAGGACAACACGTGGTGTAGATCCGTGAACTCTGGGTGAAGACCTGAAGTGAATCTTAGTCACTCAATCTAGAAGGACACATGGTGACAGATTGGCCAGTTCGGGAATTCAGTTTTTGGCAGAATTGGAAGTGTGCCAGTATGGAAACTCTCGAAGTTCTAAAGCCCGAAGAGCCAAAGTGATGGGGCACGATGATGTCACCTAGAGGTGATGTGGATCTTGGAAGAGCCAAAGTGACGTGGCTTGCAGACGTCACCTGGGATGACATGGACGCATGGGATGTCTGCCACATGTCAGTATGTTTTGAGCATATGGAGTATTGAAATGCTAGTTAGAATGTGACATGTGTCACCCGCCTAATTGGACCACGTGTTTGCTTCTAGTATTTCACCACGTGGTGATAGATCATATAGTTCAGAGACTGGGCACTCCAGTGGAGAAGGATGTGATAGATTGCATTGGGTCGAAAACTATTGAAGGCCCAAGTACATATCGACCGTTGAGTCCAGAAGACATACGTCGAAGGATCGTCGACTTCAGGTAAAATAACTCTAGGAGAACATGCAGAAGGAAAGTTTGAAACTTCTGAAGCTAGAAGAGCCGAGGAAATTCACCATCGTTGATCTGTGGGAGGATAGTTGTCAGCATTTCATGAACTCTGAGTGAAAGCGTTCCAAGAGGAGGCAAGCGAGGAAAGTTGAGACTCCTGAAGCACGGAGTCCTGAAGTGGATCTCAATCGTTGATCTGGTCCTGGCTAGAAGTTCTGAAGTCCCGAAGCTCTGGACAAGCGCTTTTTCAGCTAAGTGCAGGGTCTTGATCATGGTCATATGTAGATTGAGAGATGAGGGAAGGAGGGCTAAGGACCAAATTAGTTGTCTTTGAGACAGAAAAGTGCTAAGGAAGTATTTAGTCATGGTTTCTAGTCATGGTCACCTGGTAAGGTGGTTTGAAGGAAGTGCCTGTGCAGGATGAAATTGTGTGTCAGCCAAGGATAACATGAAACTGTTATTTTCAGAGAATGGGGATATGATCTCCATGAACAAAAAAAAAGAGACCTGTAGCGTGATTTGGCAATTTTTTTATCATATGCATAATTCTAAAAAAATGGTTTCTTGCACATTTTGCAGAATTAAGGGGCTTAAGCACATCAGCTCAAGATGTGTATTGAGGAAATGGAAGAAGGTGAGGGAGCCTCCAGTCATGATAAAAAGGTTGAAGGCCAGAATACCAGAGTTCGTAATGCAGATACAAAGTCCAATGGACACAAGGGAAAAGGAGAACAAGAAACGTTAATAGAAACGATAAGAAGCTTGAAGATGGAAGTGCAGAGCTACAAAGAAGACAACAAGATACTGATGAGAGAGAAAAGTCAGATAAATGCTCGAGTGTTTCAGATCTTAAATTAGTTGCAGGGACAAACGAAGAAGGGATCAAACTCAAGACAAGAGAAACAAGGCAGGTTCCATGAAATAAGGGATGATCATGGAAGAGTTGGTTATTCCAAAAGTCCTAGCAGAGCTCATGGACACCACTGACCTCCTTACTTAGAAATAAAGTTTTATGCATCAGATGATCCCATAAGTAGTCCAAAGGTGTCTCATGTTAGACACCAAAGAAGGAAACAAGAGGAAGATGATGTTGAAGCATGGTTTCTTGGGCTTAGGAGATATTTTCAGTTGCATAACTATTCATCCGACCTGGAATCCAGAATTTCCACCTACCATTTACACAGGAAAGCTACAATGTGGTGGGACCAACTGAAGCAAGTGGAGCACATTAATGAGAGTAGGATCACTTGGAAGAAGTTCAAGAAGTACTTCCAGAAGGAGTACCTCTCAGAGCATTTCTATGACAAGAAAATGCAGGAGTTCTTTGAACTCAGGTTGGGAAGCATGACTATGGTAGAGTATGAGAAGAATTTCTCGGGATTGTTAAAGTATGTCAGGTTCATTGGTGATGAGAAAGTGAAAATATAGATATTTCTCAGTGGACTGCCAACCTTTTATAAGGAAAAGATCAAGTATGATGACTAAGGCCATTAGGAAGGATAAATACATGTATCAGCAAGGTCAGAGAAAAGAATCCCTACATAAATCTTGAAAGGACAAGAAAAATGTGAAGTTCGATCAAAGGAGGAAAGGATTCAAACCTTCCTTCAATAAGAATGAGCCTAATAGAAATCATCAAGATTAATATGCTAAGGGATATTTCAAGAAGGAAGACTCCTTGGGGAAAAGAGGAAGACCACCAATACAATGTTGGGGATGCAAGGAAGATTACATGTACAAGGATTTCCCACACAGAAAGGACAGAGTGAAGAATGTACACCACATCCAAGAGGCTACGATAGTCGAAGATATGGGAAGAATCTATGCATCTTTAAATGATCGACAAGCAGAGTACCATTCCAATATGATCAAGGTGGAAGGTAAGATCATAAATCTGATTGTTGCTATTTTGATTGATTTAGGAGCAAGTCATTGCTACATTGATCCTAATATAATGGATAGATTACATTTGGAGAAAAGTAAACTTGGAAAAGAAAGTTTGGTTCAGTTAGCCACTGGAACCAAAAGAAGAATCCATGATATGGTTAGAAGTTGTTCCATAAGTCTTAATGGCGTGAATACTAGTATGGATCTAAATATCATACCATTGGGGTCTTATGATATTCTGATTGGAATGGATTGGTTGGACAAGCCTCATGCTGTCCTAGATTTTCATAAAACGACATTTACATGTCTTGATGGAAATGGAAAACAAAGCATTGTGAAAGGAGTTCCAAGACCCATCTCTATAAGGGATATTTCAGCCTTACAGCTGAAAATATGTTTTAGGAAAGGATTTCAATGGTATGCAGCTCATGTGGAAGAGACAAATAATACAAAGGGGCCAAGCCTTGAAGATTTCTTGGTGCTACAGAAATTTGAAGATGTATTCCAAGAAATACTAGGATTGCCACCAAGAAGGGAGATAGATTTCTGAATTGATTTAGTTCCAGGAGCTGCCTCAATTTCAAAAACACCTTACATGATGAGCACACCAGAGTTAAAAGAATTACAAATGCAATTGGAGGAATTGTTGAAGAATGGATACATACGTCCAAGTGTTTCACCTTGGGGAGCACCAATAGTTTTTGTCAAAAATAAGGATGGAACCTTGAGGTTGTGTATTGGCTTTCGATAGCTGAACAAGTACACTATAAAGAACAAGTATCCTCTACCCCGAATTGATGACCTCTTTGATCAGCTAAGAGGAGCAAAGCTATTTTCAAAAATTGACCTGAGGGCGGGATACTGTCAGATAAGAATCAAGGAAGAAGACATTCATAAGACGACCTTTAGGACCAGGTATAGGCATTATGAATTTGTAGTGGTGCCATTTAGGCTGACCAATGCACCAACTGTCTTCATGTTCTTAATGAACAACATATTCAGAAATTATTTGGATAAGTTTATCATAGTATTCCTAGATGACATACTTATCTATTCTAAGTTTGAAGAGGAGCATGAACATCAGTTGTATGCCAAGTTGATTAAGTGTTATTTTTATCAAAAGCAGATCCATTACTTGGGACACATTATTTCAGAGTAGGGCATAGCAGTAGATCCAGAGAAGATCAAAGCCATTATAGGATGGACAACACCCAGAAATGTGTCAGACGTCAGATATTTTATGGGATTGGTTGGCTACTACAAAAGTTTCATAGTAGGGTTCTCTAATATTTCTCATCCCATCACTTCTTTGCAAAATAAGGGAACTAAATTTGAATGGACACTCAAGTGTGAAAAGAATTTTAATCTGTTGAAGGAATTACTTACTAGCGAGCCTGTGTTAAAGATTTTTGACCCAAATGAAAGTTTTGTGTTATGTACAGATGCATGTAAGGAAGGACTTGGGGGAGTCCTTATGCAAAATGGACATGTCATTGGATATGACACCAAAAAGATTAAGGAACATGAGAGGAACTATGTCGCACATGACTTGGAACTTGCTGCCATTGTTCACGCCTTGAGGATGTAGAGGTATTATCTCATGGTGAATAAATTTCAATTAAGGACATACCACATTGGCCTGAAGTATCTTTTTGAACAACCAACATTGAATGTTAGGAAAACAAGATGGCTGGAATTTTTAAGTGAATATGACTTCGATAGCAAGCATATCAAGGGAAAGGAGAATAAATTTGTCGATGCACTTAGTAGAAGAGTGCATACCATGCATGTTACTGCTATCAATATGCATCAGTCAAACTTGAAGAGAAAAAATTTAGATGGTCTTGCTACAAGCCAGCATTACCTACAGGTAAAGGAAAGCTTATAGCAAGGAGATGTACAACATAAAATAAAGAGCAAGGAGATGTACAACATAAAATAAAGGAGTATGAGATAAAGGAAGACGGATTACTCATGCATAAAAATAGAATCTATGTTCCTAGTTCTAGAGAACTGAGGAATTTGGTACTGAAGGAAATGCACGATGTTCCTTATGTTGGAAATCCCAGTTACCAGAAAAAAATTATAGAAGTAAGAAGCCACTTATTTTGTCCATGAATGAAGAAGGATGTTGTTGATTAGATCGCTCAATGTATGGAATGTCAGAAGGTGAAGGTTGAGCATGGATTTCATCACTGGATTACCTAGAACAAATAAGAAACATGATTCAATCATGGTGGTGGTTGACAAATTAACAAAGGCTGCTCATTTTGTGCCTATGAAGACAACGCATACAGTGGATAATATTGCAGAAATTTTCATGAAGGAAATTGCTAGGTTGCATGGGATACCTAGGAAAATTGTCTTGGACAGAGATACAAAGTTTACCTCCAATTTCTGGAGGGGATTGTTTAAAGGATTTGGCACAAATCTAATCTTGATCACAACATATCATCCCCAGACAGATGTGAAAAAAGAGAGAGTCAATTGAATAATTGAAGATATGTTGAGAATGTATGTGATGGATAAGCCATCTAAGTGGGAAGATTACTTACACTTGGTTGAGTTTGCATATAATAATGGGTATCAAGATTCATTAAGAATGAGCCCATTTGAAGCCTTTTATGGTAGTAAATGTGATACTCCAGTAAGCTAGGACAACCCAACAGATAGAGTGGTACTTGGGCCGGAGTTGCTCAAGGACATGGAAGACCAGGTGGTTAAGATCAAGAAGAATTTAAAGGAAGCTCAGGATAGACAGAAAGTTTATGCAGACGAGAACAAGAAAAATAAAGAATTTAAAGTAGGGGAGAATGTACTTTTGAAAGTGAAGCCCAAGAAAAGATCGTTGAAATTGGGTAGTTGTGAAAAGATAGCAGCCAGATTATGTGGTCCATTTGAAATATTGGACAGAATAGGGCCATTTGCATACATGCTTGCATTGCCTGCTTTCATGAATGTGCATAATGTATTTCTTGTATCTTTACTAAAGAAATATGTACATGACCCTAACCATGTTATTGATTGGCATCTAATTCAGGTAGAGATGGAGGGAGACTTTCAGGTTCAGCTAGTGCGGGTATTGGATAAAAAGTTCAAAATGCTCCGGAATCGAGTTATAGAGTTGGTAAAAGTTCAGTGGACCTGCTACAGTCCTGAGGATGCTACATGGGAGCATGAAGATGCCATGCGAGCAGAGTACCCACAAATTTTTGAATAAATTTGATATTTTGATCTCTATTTTGTATATGCACTGAGGACAATGCCAAAATAAGGGGGAGGGGATGTAACACCCCAGGTTTTGAACCCCTATTTTAAATAATGTATTTTTACAATCTTGAGAGGCCAAGGTTCCCAAACAATTATTAAAAGGCCAGTGTGCCCAAGACATGTAATGTTTTCTATCGTTATTAATAATAAATACATGGCTAGCTGCTAGATGGACAAGGACTAGAGTTATAGGGGGATATTATTCCACAAGAGAGGGGTCTCGAGGGGCTAAGTGTTTATTCCTATGTTAATCACCCTTTTTCCTAAGTGAGGGGATCAGTTACGTGAGCTTCTTGGGGAAGGCCAACAGGTTCTTGATTCCCCACGAAGTTACTTAAACCCGCCTCTAGTCTGATGGGGGGGTTCGACTGATGGCTTGTTCGCTAATTTTCCTGTATGTCCATTCATTTCCCTCACACACTTTCATGCACTCACTCACCCATTCATCAATCCATCCCCACCTACGTCTTGGCTTGGAGAAGGGAAAGGAACTGTTAAGAATTAGCCACAAGATAGTTGTTTGTAATGGTTGTTGGTGCAATCTAGTCATGACTTGGGGCCTGCATGACTAAGATGCATTGGCATGTGCCCTGTTTTACTCACAACTGTGAGTCCTAATATTTCCAACATTAATATTTTGGACCATCTGTGTTGGAGTCTCTAGAAAATAAGGAGAAGGACTGCCTAACAGACTGCGTGGTAGAGAAGGGTGGAGGTCCATTCTCTTGGGGTAGTACAGGTTGGGTAGAAGAGGGCTGGGTACTTGGATTGTTGTGGGTGTTGGGAAACCTGTGAGAGCTTGAGAGATGACTGGTTTGGGAACCCAAGTACACTCTGGAACCATATTTGTGGATTCATAGCCCTGGATAGGGGGTGACACTTCTGTTGAGATTTGGAGCAGTGGTGTCTACGGTTGGGTGGAATGTCCTTGGTCTGCATCCAGTTGGTGTTGTCCTTTTATAAATTTAAGTGCTCTCTGTTGTGATATTATTATCTATGTATGAATGTATTTATGATGTATATTTAATTATCATTTAATACAATCTTTAAACTATGCATGCTTGTTGAATACTATTGTGCATGTCGTTAAAGTCTTTCCTTTTATGCATCCTTAAAATTTTAAAAGGTATCAGTAAGAGAAATAAGTCCAAGGGCGGGCTTGAAGGTAGTGTACCTCGGCCTGTGGGTGGTTGGGTATGTTACAGTAAAATATTAGGAGAAGAGTCTTTGAGTGTTTAATCAATCCTTCAATAAGAGAGAGGCTATAACTAGTGCATTCTAGGGCTTGAGTCAAGTGGATGGCTTCTTCTAAGGTCACAAATAAATTTTGATAGTGCACAAAAGTCTAAGAGGGAGAATGCATAGGAGAAGTAGTAACTTAAGCCCCCCTATGCATTTTCCTCAAGAAACAATATACTAGGGTGTAGAAACTTAGGCAAAGATAACTAGGTCAAAATGTTAGAGTGCTATCAAACTAGGGCTCTAGGGTTTCACTAGTCACTTGATCAATTCAATAAAAATCTTGGAAAATAGAAAGTAAGAAAGTAGCGATTTAAGTTCCTTACTTAAAGTATTAAGTATACCATGAAATTTCATAATATTTTATGAGAAAATAAAAACATACATAAACCATTAAATAGATGAAAAAAAATGCATATTTTACCTACTTGCACCAAGAATAATCATGAAAATACCATGCAAGATCACCATAAAAGCTTCCAAGATTGATCCAACTTGCAAAAATATCTTATACAATAGTGCACCTCACAATTTCAACAAATATCCATTACAATGGAGCACAATTCATACCTCTCCTCTTGTGTGAGGAGTTATGATGTCAAAATGAGAGTACTTTATCTCTATTTATACAAAACTTTGACCCTTAATTAATTTTAGTTCAAAATTAAGGCTGACCTAGACAATTTACATTAAAATCCAAATTTGACATAAATAATATTAATTATCATCTAAAGACACCTGCAAGGGTGATGACATTCCCTTCTAGGGTGAAGTTGAGGCTCTCAGGTGGAACCTTGGGCCTATAATATAGAACTCTTGGCTTCCAAAGGCCCGGGATGATTCCCACACATGCCACCAAGCTCACTACTACCTCCAAAATGAAAAACCTAGGTCAGGGTGACATCCAAGGTCACGATGGTGATTTCATGGGCCTTAAAGGGCCAATGTCCATAAGGAAGAGAAATATCCCACTAGGTCTAGGTTTTCCAGGGTGCCTCCAAAGGGAACACCCTTCTTTCTTCCTGGTGAAAATATTCAATGTTTTATTTCCCCTGTCTGGTGTTAGAGAATCAATATGCAGGATTTAAGCCCTCATGAAGGTCTGAGATAATCATTCCCTCATGTGTACCTATCCACCAGGAAAGGTCCTGTAGCAACAACAAGTATGCCCTCCATGGTTTCATAAGTCACAGGGATCATAGCATGTAAATAACATCCAATAATTAAATTACCCAAACATGTGCATCAAACCCCCCTTAACCCAGACAAATGCTCAAAGATGTTATGCAATTTGAAAAGTTAGGTTTGTATAAGGTCTCACGATGTCCTATTGGGCTAACCTACCTTAAGTTTGGGGTGTTTCCCAGGTGGGAGCCAATCCAGGTCATGTAAGTGTATGAGGTGGCATGGGGTAAGTGTTTGGGCATGGGGTGCAGTAATAACATAGAAATGTAAGTCTCACTTGTGGGTTCCTTTGTAGAGGGTGAGTTGAACCTTGTCATAAATGTTATTGTTTCCTAGCCCATTCATTGTCTTTTACTCTTAGATTTATTGTTTTTTATCTTTTGCTTTTGTGCTTCAAGGGAATAGTTGAGGGACATGATTATGGATTAATGACCATAGGGGACAACATAATCCACAAACATTTCATGGAGATGAGAAGCTTGGCTCGTGATGATAGCCACTTTCTCTTAGATATGCCACCAAGATACACTACCATGGTTTGGTGACCAGATAGGTGGTAGTGTCATACCGCTACATTCCCATGGTCATAATAGACGAGCTCGTGATGAGACCTCCTATCCATCAACTCGTACCTTGAGCTTTTATGTATATTATGGGTTCCCTTTTCTTACTAAGAATCTTTTTACTGCTTTTTCAGGAATCCCTGGGTGAAGCATCTCAAAGGTTTCAATACTGGCTTTTAACTCTTTCCAACTACTTTTACCCTCTGGACCTTTAGCCCCTTCTTCCTACAAGGCAAGGTATAACCCTTCCTAGTGTGGTCAATTCCAATGCCCGGACAAAGGTAAGGGGAGATGAGAGGAATAAATATGGAAAGTGGTAAGTATGTAGGGAATGGACGATGAAATTTCACAAACCCAACCAGTGGTAATCCATCCTAAAAGGAATCCAACTTACTAGGGCACTTTGTTACCCTTCCAGGTATAAACGAGGAAAAGAGAATAATTTCCAAGCAAACATCATGAAATGGAGAAGGATTCGATACAACATATTCAAGTGATTCAAAAATCAAAGTGATACATACTATGATACTTAGACTCATGACCTCATGGAGAAAGACTCAACGCTACTCTAGGACTAGGTTGGTGGGGATGGATAATGTTGTTGATGATGAATGGACTGCACTGAAGAAAAGAGGGGCCCTTCGGGGCCATGCTCAAGTTGTATTCTTCTTGTTACTCCATGTCTAGGACTTGTGTGCCTCGAGACGTGATCTCCTTAGTTATCCCTAGGGTAGGGGATAACATCTAGCTCTAACTCGGGGACATGTGCTCACTGTAGAGTGCATGAGAACCTCCACATATCTAGTATGACATGTGCTTGCTAAATCTCAACAAAAGGTATTAGTAATCTTTAGGGTGGTGATATCACCCCTTGTTCATATATGATATAATAAAAGAGCATCTCTAATCTATCATGTGATCACGAGAATACATATATACATAATGAAAGAATACAATGAAAATGAAACTACAACTATACTAATATGAAATGCAAATGGTATATAAAATGGATGCAAATGCCTACCTACCTCTACTTACATGTTGGTTTAATGCTAGGTGTAGTCAAATATATAGTGAAACCATCCTATAAATATCTCATAATACATGCCTTTGTGCTTCATCATAAACCAAAATGACAAGTTAAGAACAAAAATAACATGAGTTAGAGCATATATCATATCATAGTAAATTGTAAATTCTAGCTCATGGAGGTGGGAGGGAGGGACAAAATTATGCCAAGTTACACTTTTAGGAAAGTTCTCAATCCATGTTAGAAAGGGATTGTGAAATATCAAAGGCTCAAAATACTAACTCAAAGAGTCTGAAGGTTGACTACCTTGGACGTCATCAATCCCCAAAGTCTGAGAAGGGACGACCAAGTATCTAGAGGACGACTAACAATTTCTTAAATGAAAGCTGAAAGACTGAGATAATAAACTTATTCTTAAGGTATTCAACCTACCCTTGAATTGTAATAGAAGGATTTTCCCCTGAGAAAATGCAAGACAAGGGACATATTTCCCAACTACACCCTTAGTGGCATAGCGAGGTAAAGTAGTCGAAGGGAGATGGAAAACCTTGTCACAAGTACCCTGCTTTGGGCAAGGAATGCCCTCATCTTTATCAAGATCTGAGAAAAATGGAGGTTGATAATATTCTTCATGGAATAAATCCAAGTGATCAAAGGAATACTCATCAAAATCCTCAAGGTATGATTGAAAATCATTAGGAGAACATAGAACTAGGTCACCCTTGGAGCTGTCTGTAACTATATCATTTCCATGTTGCCAAATGTCATAATTAGTAGTAGCCTGATATGATATTTGTAAAGGAAACATTCGAAAATGATCATCAATTTCATAAATAGGATCCCCATCATAATCAATTGCATCCCATTTATGTCTCCCAACATGTGTGAAATCGTAAATATTATTAACCATGTCATTTCCTTCATCATAACATGAAGGTCTTGAAGCATCCAAGGGATACTCTAACGCTTATTTTCTTTCCAAATCACAAAATAAGGCATCATCAAAATATTGGAAAGGGAAACAACTTATCGTATGCACTTCTTCCTGTGCAGGAGTGTCAAAGGCTTGGATGAATTCATCAAATGGAAGAGCAGGTATTCATGCCTCATCCTCATTATCCTCGGTAGAAGCATGAATAAATTCTTTCTCTTCCTCATTGGATTGGAAACCTTCATTAGAATACCTCTCCTCAACCTCTTGTTGGTCGATGACTTGTTTTGTTCTTTCCTGGAAGTTAGTAACGAATATCTCAAGGGAAACTAATCTCTCTAGACTAAGAGTATATGGGGTATCTTTGGGGTCATCAACTTTGATTTATGGAGTATAGAGGTGTTCTCCCTTGAACAAGGAGATATTTGCCTCAATTTTCATAGCCATGTGATAAGATTCTTGGATTGTTCTTGGCCCTTTTTCACTGAGGAGAAATCCTAATTGCACTAAGAGTGCATTGGTATAGAGGTAAACGAGATACTTGTCCTTAGGATGATGGATTCTAGGAATTTGTTGTAGAAAATTCTCAAAGCCAATATGGAATTCCTTGACAGTCTCATTCTTAGTTTGTTTCATGTACTTGAGTATTTTTATTAGCATGTGGATATATTCTAATTTAATACCCCATTTCTCGAAAAAGGTTTCTTCTGACTCGTCCATAGATGTGATACTAGAATCAGGAAGATCATCATACCATTTCCTAGCATTGCCATGAAGACTGGCAAAAAAAAGTTTCATTGCCAAAGATTTGGCATGATCGTTGATAGGGTAGAGTTGAAAGAAATCCAAAAAATTATCCATGTGATCTTTGACCCTAACCCCTGTTAGAATATGAAAGATTGTGCTCGTTTTACCATTGAAAATACCCTTGTCACCCAACCATAGGCCGAAGCCACCCTCTGAGCACCTTGACTTTGATAGAGAAAAGAATCCTGGTAGAAATCTAATAGCCAAGAGAGGCTAATTCACCAAGCAAGAAGTAACCAATTTGATCAGATAGTCCCACCCAAGAACTGACGCAACACCTTCCCCAGGACTTGCACAAAAAATTGTTGGACTGCAGTGCGCAAAAACTACTCTCTGCAATTTTGATAGTGTGTCAAATGAGAGACTAGAGCCCTGTATTTATAGTGATTCTGGCAGACTTACTAGGTCCGACTTCTCCTTCTGGGTACTAATTAATTCATATTAATTATATTTCTGCAGTCGACATCTTGTCTAGGGTTTCCTTCATTTCTTTTCTTCCTTCTGGAACATTCTAATCTCGTCATAGGTCACAATAGAGGTTCATACCTCCTGAAGCTACCATAATATCAACACTCCCTCGTAGCTATGGAGGTATGGTCTTGAGCACAAACAGACCATTCAATTGGTAGTATCACACGCACCATCATTATTATTCAACTGGATAATCTCCTATCACAACTCGTACAATATCAATTGATAGAACACACCTGTGTTTATCTGTGGTAGTATGCAACTAATCAAACCGTGACACATAGTCACAAACAGTGGAACAAATCCACCACAGTAGTATATCTCTATTGTCTGGAGACAGGTAGTCTCCATAACAATCCTTTGATGCCAACCTGCACAAAAAAAATATTGTTAAAATAAACTGAATCATCTAGGCCAATCTTTCACTCACGTCTGTGAGATATGAAAGAATATTTTCCCTCAGAGTAGAACAATGAGATATCTGGACTATTCTTCTCAATCAAGGAAGAATAATTGTCATGTCTTCTGAACCTGGACCATTCCCCACCCTGGGCCATTCTTCCTACACTAATCAAAGTGCACCCTGGAAAGAATGTATAAACCCTAAGGAATGCCTGTCCCTGATTGTTGAGCCTGGACCATTCCCCACCCTGGGCCATTCCTCCTACACTAATCAAAGTGCACCCTGGAGAGAATGTATAAACCCTAAGGAATGATTGTTCGAACCATTTCCTATGTTAACCACAAGAGCAAAAGATTGTCCTGTATCAACCTCCAAAATGGACCATTCCTCATGTTAACCATAATGAGAAATCGTTGTCCGGCAAGGTGGGCCAGTCTTCTTGAGTAACCCTCAAGAAGAGAGACTGCCCTAGACCACTCCCCATGTTAACCACAATGGGAAGTCGTTGTCTATGATACATCATAAATCTGGACCATTTCCCATGTTAACCATAATGGGAAATCGTTGTCCATCAGAAATCTCAATCCACTTTCCGAACAGGAAAGAATCTGTCCGAACTGGACTATTTTTCAATCACAAAAATAAATGTCTTCAATAATATTTTCATTTCTCCCTCCCAACTTGGGGATTCATTTCTTCCCTTTCAACTAAGGGAGTTATTTCCACGATCCCCATCTTCTCTCAGAAATATGCAAACTTTATTCTGGATAGAGGTTTTGTCAGGATATCTAATGTCTGCTCATCAGTGGGGATATACTCGAGCTTTACCTCTCCTTCCTGGACTTTATCTTGAATAAAGTAGTATTTGATCTCAATGTGTTTCGACCTTTCATGAAACACGGGATATTATAATAATCTTATACAACTCTGATTATCACAATATATTATGGTCAATTCTAGAATCTGATCAAATAAATTGGAGATTAACTTCCTTAACCATATTGCTTCTTTCCATGCTTCACATGCTACCACATACTCTGCTTCTGTTGTGTCGAGTGAGATAGAATTTTGTTTCCTTCTAACCCAAGATATCATAGCGGAGCCCAAGATGAAACACATACCTGAAGTGCTCTTTCTGTCTTTTGTAGTTCCTGCCCAATCAGAGTCTATGAATCCATGAAGTTGGATATCACTGGATGCAGTATATCTCAAGCCATAGTTTATTTTCCCATGAATATATCTTAATACATGCTTTTCAACTATCCAATGCTCATGTCTCGGTTCCACCTGGAACTGGCTTAGTGTATTCATGACAAAGAAAATGTTTGGTTGAGTATTTACCAAATACATCAATGACCCAATTAGTTTTCGATATAGAGATGGATCTACTGTATCAAAATCTGGATCTTTTACTTTTCTTATATCTGCATTCATAGGAGTGTCCATGGACTTACAGTCCATCATTCCAAACTTCTGAAGGATATTTATTGCGTACTTTCCTTGTCCAAGGAATACTTCACCATGCTTCTGCCATACTTCTAATCCAAAGTAATAATGCATGAGACCTAGATCTTTCATATCACATTCAAAAGATAGTTCCTTCTTGCACTGAATGATGAGAGACTCTTCACCTGTTATGAATAGATCGCCAACATATAGTAGTAGAATTACATGTGCATTTCCACGACTTTATAATAAATTTTTGGATCTGCATGACTCTTGGAGAAACCAAGTCTCATTAGATAGTTGTCCATTCTGTCATACCAAGCCCTTTGATCTTGCTTGAATCCATATAGATCTTTCTTTAATCTACAAATGTGAGTGTCTCTGGAATGTACCTCAAACCCTTGAGGTT
>ML806858.1:34685-49601 GCA_009831015.1 Picea engelmannii
GTCTGGTAAAGAACACAACAAACTGATACATTTATCTTCATCTGAAATTTTAATATCAACAGATACTAATTGACTTACCACAGTATTGAAGGTGTTCAAATGCTCTGCCACCGAGTCTCCATCTCTCATCCTCAAGTTATACAACTTCTTTCTTAGGAATAGTTTATTTACCATCGGGACGACATACAACGCAGACACTCAAACACTACTACTCGTGCAAAGAATATAACACATACCCAACAACGCGCCCTACCTTTGGACAACCTGCATACATACACATGCTGCTTAAGTGTTAGTAATGTGCCTGTGTCAAGAATGTATTTCTTCAAGAAGATGCAGTTAACCTCTTCCATGATGGAAGTCATACTTCTCAGGGGTTTTCTTGATTTAGTCCTGGTCTCTGTTGTTACAGTCTTTATCCTGTGTTTGACGTCAATTAGCTTATTTCTTTGTCAAGATTTCTTGTGTTTTCTTAGTAAGGGTTTGAGACGAGTTTGTGAGTCTTTTCTGATCAATCTGTTTAGTATTGTCAGTGACTCCCTGTGAGCCATAGTAGACCTAAAGTCAGTTTTTGGTCTTGTATTTTCTTCACTTTTTCCCTTTCACTTGCTTTAGAAGAAAAGGAAAAAAAGTTATTTCAAGTTTCTTATTTTGAAGCATAATTTTGTTTTGTTTGGTAGGTAGTTAGGTTAGTTGTCTTTGCTTATCAAGAGAAAGAGTGTTTTATTAAGTTCTTTACTGAATGCTTAGAACACTTAAGTAGCTCGTAGTCGAGAAAAATCTTTTTTTGGGTTTTTCTTTTAAAAGATCTTAGAAAAAGTAGTTACGAAAAGTTGGTTAAAGAGTGTAAATTTGCAAATCTTTATTTGTTAAAAATAAGTAGTTTTCTTTCAGTTTCATTTAATGCTCTTCTCTTTCGTCTCTTAAAATACACCACTAATTTCATTTCCATTTCCTTGACTTTAAGGAAAACCACTTAAAATTAACGCTTAATTAAAATTTATTAGACTTTATGTTTGTAGGGTCCACCAACTAGTGTAGGTCGGAGCCTTGATTTAGGTTGGAGAAGAAACTCTTCAAGGCTATAAAAAAAACATACGAGTCTATGCTAGGGAGTGTAAAAAGTCCAGTAAACATGAAAGTTATCCAGGACCCCCCTCTAAAACAGGGGCTAAACATGAGGTCGCGTGCGGAAAGGTAGTGGAGATAACCCCTCCAAAGCCGGACCAAGCGTAGTGGGGAACACATATAGAGGAATTTTCTTGGGATTTTGTTGATCGCATTTGCCACGGAGCTTCGCGGGTCTCGAATCTATTCGAGGTCCTCAATCGTCTTCCAGAACTCTTGATTTCGATACCATTGATAGGTTTTAGGCTTGATACCCTTCTCATTGCGGTCCACCCGATTGTCAACTGTACCCACCTGGTGACTGTTCACGCACTGGCAACCTAGTTGCATTTATTTTAGTGACTTACACAGGTGACTGTGGGTGTATACTGTGGTACCTAGGATAGACATCGAGCCACACTTTGCAGAGTATGCCTAGAGGGTGCTTCTATATTCGAGTTGCACTTGCACCGGTAAGTTGATCTAGTGTTAGCTAGTGTAATTGTTCTTCCAACTAGCTAGTGGTTTGATTGCTTTGTCTCATAGGAACTCTTTCTAGTGTGTGCTGATTTTCAACGTTAGTAAAATCCCCAGTGTGTCGTTTATCTTCTCACAAAGTGGAATATCAAGAGCTCCTTCGGTCGTGGAGGCTTCAAGGCCTGCCACCGGTTGAATTGGAGCCACCCCTGCTACTGCGAAGGCAAAGACTTGACCAGCAAGGGTCATTTGAGGCGACTAGGCCGCAGGAAACTGTACCTGAGCCATCCTCGAGAGAAGAACTCTTGCATCCAGAGGAGCCTACCATTTCTGGCCTTGGAGCGGAATCTCTCATACATTATAACCCTCTGATCATTGACTTGTCGGTGCCAGTTTTCATACAAGTTGTCCCTCCAAGGATAACTCATTACGAGTGCCAGATATTTTTACAAGCAACGATGGAAGCAAGCATTGCTACTTCATCAGGGAGTCCTCACACTCCCTCTATGACTTCCACTACAGGGGGAATTCCTCCTCCTAACTCACCTTCACCAGTCCGGACCACCATGGTCTTGACCGCCTCTACTTCAGGCAGTGGTCTGATTCCATCTATGGTAGCGATCACCACTCCATTCACCCAGAGTGCGATAGGCCCTCCATTCTCATATGAGATGCCTGGCTTTGATACAAACTCTGTCCTGTCCTACTCCACCCTACAAACTTTGGGTTTGGGGGCAGGGAGCTCTAAGGCTCCTCTGCAAGGGTCCATGGGGGGAACCTCAACCCCCTATAATACTTTCCCTTACGGTGGGGGTCATATACCTCCATCGTCCCCCTCACTAGGTGGTGCTCCTCAGCAGCCCGCCTGGCTGAACATGAACTACAACTTGTTTGGAGAAGGTAGTCAAGGAATTTCTTCCAACACCACGCCAGTGGGTTCTTTGCCGCTCTTTGTTCGATGCATTTGGTAACAACACATTCTCATCAGCTGCCGTCTCAGCTAGGGGAAACCCTAGTTTTGGATCACAAAATCTTATGCAGGGTACTATTCCTGCACAGGGGGAAAACACCTCTCAAGGACCCTGGAATCCGTGGTAGGGATCGATCCCCTTGTTAGGGATGCCGACTGGGGCCAACCCCTTCCATGGCCAATGGAACCCCGAGCAAGGCTCAATACCCATGCACATCGGATCGATAGGGGAAACCATTTCCAGAACCTTTGGAACACAATGTCGGGAGAAATCCCTTCTCAACCCTCAACGTCCAATTACAGGAGTCAGTCGATGACGTCTCAAAAAGAACAATATCCGTACGTTGGCCATGACCATGATTTTTACCAGAACCCTGGTCAGCAGCCTAACTTTTCCTGGAAATCTGGTGCCAGCCAAATTCGAGGCTCCTTTCCTCCTGTACATACTCAACAACCCAAGCTACCTTTTCTGGCAATGTTGCATTTTCCAGACTTGTCAAGATTGTTAAATGACCCAATCTGTCACGATTCGCGTTGGCCTCCTATGCCGACCAAGTTGCCCTCAGACATTCCAAATTTCGAAGGTAAGCCTAATGAAGATCTAGGTGATCATGTGACCACTTTTCACCTATGGTGCTCACCCAACTCATCGAGAGACGACTACGTTCATTTGCATCTATTTCAATGCACCCTTATCGGGAGTGCTGCGAAATGGTACATCGAGCTCGACCGCTCAAGATACTCTACTTTTGGCGAATTGGCAATGGTTTTTCTAAACCATTTTTAATTACCTGTGAGATATGATACCAACACCGAGTTGCTGGCCAACTTTGAGAAAAAAAGGCTCACCATATCTCAGATCACATCCTAGAATGGCGACGATGGAAGAGTTTGATAAAAGTACCAGTTCCACCAACATTCTTACTGGAGTGGTTCCTTAAGTCTTTGGTACCCTAGTTATCTAAAGATGTTGCAACGTTGCGAGTTTTTCCGAGGAAGAAACGATAATGAGAGCTCAACAACTAGAACTGATATACTCTCAGTATGGTTTACTATATGAAGTTTTTCCAGATGCACCGTGATCCATTCTTGACAAGACCAGAGAGAAGTCTGGACCACATGTCGATGGTATCATTGGTTCAACATAAGCGAATCCCGCTGATCAACCATCGAATAAATTGCAACAATTGTTGATACAGTAGACAATGGCCAGCCAAACCACTAGTTCAACTTCCCCCCCCTACTCAAACGTCGGATGTACATAGTGTGCAATCGACAAACCCAAAGGCCAACCAATAGGCTAATGGAAAGAAGAAACAACGAAAGAAGGGTAAGGGGGATAAGAAACCCACCAATAATGATGGTAGGGGAAATATAAAAAAAATAAAGTTGAAGTATCCGTGTAACCTTTGCACGGAAGACCATCCGACTCACCTGTGCCCTCGTCTTGCGGAGGCTCAAAAGTTACTAGCGCGACAACAACCTGTTGTGTTAATGAACCCATTTCCACATGGGAAAAATTTAACTCAAGCCTCTGTGAATGTAGATGGGTCATTCAGGGACCCCCTCTGTTGTCTAGTAATCCCTCGACCTCAAATGTTTATATGTTGAAAGGTGATGCCCATATAGCAGCTAGGATACACAATTACATAATACCAAACACTTCTGAGAAGGGTAAAGAAGCCGAAAACCCATCTGTTTCTCTCTAGATCAAGAATACGTTGGGTGAAACAATGAAACGCATCCTGAAAGGGGCGTTCAAGAAAGCTTCCCACAATCCAAACATGAGGGCCACATAGAACTACTCTATGGTGGAGGATTTGTCACAAACCCCTTGTGAAATCTCTGCTTTGGAGGTCCTCTAGAGCTTCCCTTCATAGAGAAAGGCTCTGTTAGATGCCTTAGGATCCGTTGAGACTTGTAATCTAGGAACGATCAGGCTTGATACGACTGACTTGAAACCTCGTCTCCGATACCACGTCACATTTAAGATAATAGTGGCTTACACCACAAAATATTTTACCTGGAACATTTTCCGCACGGTGGTTGATGAGGATGCCTCGACATGCATGATGTCATTGGCATGTTGGAAGGCCATTGGCCAACCCGTTTTGTCTCTGTCACCTACTCTTCTTACCACTTTCGATGGTCATTCATTTAGACCACATGGAATCATTCCTTCTTTCGCCATGCAGCTAGGAGGAAAGACCGTGTGTGTCGAATTTTAGATGGTCGATGCGCCTCTCGACTACAATATCTTGTTAGGAAGGAGTTGGACCTATGCCATGCATGCAATGGTCACCACAGTTTTCCGGGTCTTGTTGTTTCCACACGAGGGCCAGATTGTGTCCATTGATCAATTGTATTTCTCTCGTCCTAACCCTTCATTGGGGGCATCAAAGGTCCCAATGATTGATAATCCACAGCCCGACATCGTCAATATAGGGGTTGGTTTGTGCCCACCTTTGATGGGTACTTTCGATTACTTGCTTTTGTCCGACGATGTCAAGTTCGTATCAACTGTCCCCAACCAGCCTAAGGCTGAAATATTTCAATTTTCGTCGTTCCGTATGACTTACTTTAACAATCCGTGGACTCTTCCTTCCCCATCGGCCATGATGGAAGGGACAGGGGATCATGGCATGGCCATGCCTTTTTCTGCGCCAGAGGTTGTGTACTCTATAGTCCAACAAGATTTTTTCGACCCCGATCCGACTCCTGCATAGGAATTAGATCCATTTTTTGAGCCTACCTAGGTTCAAGGTTTGCTCGCCACTACCGATTCCTTAGACTTGGTCTTGCCCTTCGACGAGGCGATTATAGAGGCATTGACTAGTCCAGACAAACCCTAGGATGATCTCCATCCCACATATTATTTTCTTCCGGAGTTAGGAATAATTGAGGCCGGTGAATTCGTGTTGACTATGACTGGACATAGGTCTTGTCCTATCAATCCTTTGGCTACGCACGCAGTTTACGCTAAAGGTAATATGGAAACCATCGCTAAAACGATACCCATCGATATATCCAGAACCCCTGGCGTCGTGGAGAATGTCTTTGTTGGAGCGGACCGCTCCCCTGAGGAGATTCGAATCTATACTGATTTATTTAAAGAATTCCGCGACGTTTTGGTGTGGTCTTACGAGGAAATGCCAAGCATTGATCCAAGAATCGCCCAACATGAAATAATGACTTACCCTGACGCCAAGCCGGTCCGATAGAAGCTTCGTCCGGTTAATCCTCGAAAGAAGCAACTATTAAGGCTGAAGTAGAGAAGCTACTCAAATCTAGTTTCATCTACCTCGTCCAATTGAATCAATGGGTGTCAAATCCAGTTTCGGTCAACAAGAAGCGGGGAATGATTTGTGTATGTATGAACTTCCGTGATTTGAATAAGGCCTGTCCAAAGGATAATTTCCCCACCCCATTCATTGACCAGATCATCATTGAATGTCTAGGATGTGAGGTCTTTTATTTCATGGATGGTTTTTCAGGATACAATTAGATACAGATTAAGCCCGAAGACCAACATAAAACAATTTTTATCTGTCCATGGGGTACATTTTCTTATCGAAAGATGCCTTTTGGCCTCAAGAATGCTAGAGCCTCAGTGGGCCATGTATTTTTCTTTCCACGATCTGAAACAAATAGTCGAGGCCTATCTCGATGATTTAACATCATGATCTCGTAAGATAGCTGAACATCCCATGCACCTTCGACTTATTTTTGAGCGATGTCACTACTATATGATTCACTTGAATCCTAACAAATGCAGTTTTTGCATGACGTCAGGTCATCTTTTAGGTTTTATATATTCGACAACAGGGATCATGGTCGATCCTCTAAAGGTTGAGGCGATAGTTCAATTGCCTCCCCCATGCACAGTCCCTCAGCTTCAGAGTTTACAGGGAAAAGCCAATTTTCTTCGGTGTTTTATCGCAAACTATGCTGAGATCACTAAAGGGTTTATGCATTTACTAAAGAAGGGCATCCCTTTCCATTGGGATGAAGCCGCTAAACACTCATTCAAAGTGTTAAAATGTGTCCTCACGTCTGCCCCTCTACTTCAGCCACCTAATTATAATAAAGATTTATTATTGTATTTGGCCACGACAGAGTCGACCATTGGTATGGTATTGGTTCAAGAGGACGATCTACTTCAAGAACATGTGATTTATTACCTGAGACGAGGCCTAGTTGGACCAGAAATCAACTACTCCCACGTTGAAAATCTTGCATTGGCAACAGTACATGCTGTCCAACGGTTTCGTCATTCTATCTTGTTTCACAAGACCACCTTCATTGCTGTTGTGAATCCATTCCAATACATGTTGACATGACGTGTAATCAACAGAAATATCAGTAGATGGATTGTTATCCTCTAGGAATTTGACTTGGATTTCGTTTCTGCGAAATCTAAGAAGTCATTGGTCTTTTCAGAACTTATCTCAGAACTTCCGGTCGAGTCAAGTGATGTTATGCTCGAAGAATCACCGATTAAAGGAGATATTTTTCTAATTTCATCTTAGGACCTTTGGTATGGAGATATACTAGTCTATATCTAGACTTTGAAGTGCCCCACCTCTGCTTCTTGTGATGAGCGTCAACGTATATGCCATCAGGCCAAAAAATATCTCATACTCGAGGACACTTTGTATCGTCGAGGTATAGATTTCATCCTTCGCCGGTGTCTCACTCATGAAGAAGCGAAGATTGTTCTTAATGACTGCCACACTGGAGCATGTGGTGGTCATTTGTTTGGGTTGACAACAACCCAAAAGATTCTACAAGCCAATTAATTTTGGCCGACGTTAATCAAGGATTGCATTGAATCGGTCAAGAAGTGCCACCCGTGTCAGATCTTCTCTCGAAAGATGAGGGCACACCCCACTCCTATGTTTCCCGTCATTACAGTTGGCCCCTTCACTAAGTGGGGGAGTGATTATACTACATGCCTCCCCCCTTCAACAAGGGGGAACCATTATATCATTGTAGCAGTAGACTACTTCACTAAGTGGGTCGAGGCTATGACAATGTTCAAAGATGATGGGGAGACAACAATTGTCTTTTTGTTCAATAAGATAATAGTAAGGTTCGACATCCCGAGGGAGATTGTCACGGACCATGGCAGTCACTTTCAGAACAAAATGATGTCCGAGTTAACATCAAATCTTGGTTTGAGGCAAGAGAATTCATAACCCTACTACCCATAAGCGAATGGTCAGGTGGAAGTTGTGAATAAGTCCCTCAAGACTATTCTGCAACGAACGATCAATTCGGCCAAGTCAAATTGGCATTTGATGTTGTACTCAACATTGTGGGCCTACCAAACGTCTGTAAAGACTACAACCGATTTCTCACCTTTTCAACTCATTTACGGGCTGGAAGTAGTCTTGCCAATAGAGTGTCAGATCCCATCTCTAAAGTTGATAGTATAGTTATTTCCAGACACTTCACCGCTTGAGGAACACTTATTATATCTCGAGCAACTCGATGAGAAATGTCATGACACAACCTTGGCTAACGAGGCTCACAAGAAAAAATTCAAGTGTCAATTTGATCGATCCGTTCGTCCTCAGATTTTCTCCGAAGGAAACCTTGTCCTGGTCTATGACCAAGATAAGGATCTCCTGGGGGAAGGCAAGTTCAAACCCATGTGGTTCAGACCTTTCATTGTGAAGGAAGTATTAAAGAAGGGTGCTTATCTTCTGGTTGACTTTGAAGGGAAAGCTATGGCGGAGCCTAGAAATGGGCTCTACCTCAAGAAGTATTACTCGTAGGTGGGTCACCTTGGGTGACTTCTTGTACATATGTATAGTTCTTATACAGTTTAGTTTTTGTCTTTTTGTTTTATGGACCTGTCATTTTTGATGTCATGTTTTTCACTGTGGAAGATGTCAAGTGAATCAAAGGTGTTCATTGGGTTCGCGGATGACGCTAGACGCCACACTCGGATGCTTTCTTCCGCAGCTTGGGTAATCTTCACACCTCAAGGCCAGTTGTTATCTTCTGGAGTATCTGTTTAGGTGATGCCACAAACAATGTCGCCGAGTACAACGCATTGATAGAGTTGCTTCGTGAGGCTTTGTCACATGGTATCTCTCATCTCTGGGTCTACTTAGATGCACAATTGGTTGTGTCCCAGTTAAATGGGGTTTATCGCGTTTATGATCCTACTCTACACCGACGATTCCTTAGGGTATGTCTCTTAGAATGAAGCTTTGATTACATTACGTATATCCATGTTCCTAGTAGATTAAATCAAATCACAGATACTCTAGCCAATCATGTATTAGATTGGCATATTGCACATACGTAAGAAAAAGAACACACATACACATGTAAATACATTTGTAAATAAATGTAACCCATAGGACATAAAAGATGTAAATACGCATATATATATATATATATATATATATATCAAAAGTATCAGAGTACATAGGTGGGCGCAAGTGCCTAAAAAATATGTCCAGTATACATCATGGGGCTTATGCCCTAAAAAATATACAAAAAGTGCTCTCGGCATGTAAGTGGTCCATCCTAAGCTAAGGGTGGGGCTTGTTGGCCATGCCATAGTGAACCACGATGTTTTCCAAATTCCAAAAGAGTTGGACCCAGGTCCTGGGCACCCAAGCTACGTTAGGTTGCATCGATGGTGGGAGATCCTTGATCTCTACCATAGGGACTGCACGAGTGAGTGAGGTGAGGTTCCACTCCACCCGTCTCAAAACTTTCTCAGCCTCTTCGGCTGGAGGTCCCCCTGCTACTGCTGCTGCTTCTAGTCCGGAGGCTGCGGCTGGTACTGCCTCTGGTCGAGGACGCCGCCTAGTCCTTGAGAAGTCTGCTAGATGCATTAGTCCCACATCTGTACATAAATGGATACATAGTTGTGAGATACTTTGAATCCCATAAAAATGATATATATAAAAAGAAGCAAAAAATAAAAATAAAATAAAATGTACCTATCTCTCCTCGCTCTGCTCTGGGAGGTATGGGTATGTCCGAGTCCCTGGAAAAGTTGATCCCGGCATAGGGGTAGTCCTCTATTGCCGGAATCTTCCATGCCCACCAGTAAAAAAAGGTATCGTTGAAGGCCTCTATGGTCCTTCCTCCTCCCTGTCACGGTAGCAATGCTGCCCATCTACAAATTGCTGGGAGTGAGGCCTCATGCCCTTGCACTGCCTCTCGTGGACTGAGACTGGGTACTCTCTCGAAGAAGAATGAGCACAGAATGGTCCCAAATCCAAATTTCTTGTTGTTCCACCCACGACACTCGATGAGTTGTCTCTTCATGCAGTCTAGCATGGTCATGCTCCAGTCAAATATCCGTGCATTCAAGCACTACACTGCACAATGCATATGCACCCGAGAGGCCTGATGTAAGGCCACATATCCAATGATCCTCCCAATAAGTAGAACTATCACTTTCAGTGATAGGTTGGTGATCTTGTTTATTGGCACTTGAGAACCTACTTTCTCAGTGTCGTCCTCGCAATGTAATCCGATCAACTCGGTAATGTTATGAGGCCCGGGAGGAAAATCCTGCAGGTTGATTGGTTCACCTCTCCTTGAGAGGCCAGTTAGGAAGTAAATGTCTTCAGTCGTTGGATTCAACAACTGCCCCTCAAGCATAAATGCCTCAGTGTCGGGGTGCCAATAATCCACCAAGGCATTCAACAACCTGGGTTGTTCCCTCATGAATGGACACCAGTAGAACTTCCACAAACCGCATTGCCTCAATGCGGATATAGTTGCAGGGTCCTCATCGACTAACATATCAATGTCTTCATGCTCTCTCTCTCTCCAATGGACATACATCCTACAAAATGACAAGTTCAAAGGGGACTTAACTCCTGTATTTTCAATATTTTCAAATTTCTTGAGGGTGTACGCGGGCTGTATTGGGAATAATCATGTATGCATGCGGGCATATTGTTTTCTGTCTGCGAGCATACGTGGGTTGTCCTTGGTCATACCACATACACGCAGGGCCGCCCCTTTTTAGGAGTGTGCCCCCCTCTAACAACCAAAATAAAAGAAAAAAGGAAGTATTGAAATTAAAGGGGGGTTGATTTGTACTTGCTTGGTCCGAGCGGAAGTTCATTTCATCCTCTAAATATCCTGGAATAAACTCTTTTAACAAAGGGGTGTTTTTGGATTTTTGGTCAAATCTCAATTTGCAATGGTGATAATGACCGCCAACTTCTATTTATAGACTTTTTTGGCCATTTTTGTCATTTTTTGGACCCTTTTGTCGTTTTTTCTAGCTTGAAAATCATTTAACGTGGTTCTTGAGTTTCTCATTGGATGTTACGACACACTTCACTTTTGGTTTGGAAATTTTTTGGGAGATGGGTCACTTTTTAAAGATTCTTTGGTAAAAGTCATTTTTCCAACTTTTTGCATTTAAGTTAGGATTCCACCTCCACTTTTTGCATCTCGTTGTCTATTCCGCTTTTCCATAGGATCGATCCAACTGAATTACGACATAGAACTATCATTGCTGCTTTAGAAGTGTCATAATTTAGTGGTAGATCCTACCTCTACATGGATGACCTAGGTGGATCCTGGTTGCATTTTTGTGTCCATGCCATCATTAATGAATTTAGGTTTGGGAGTCCTTGTTAGTCTTGTCCTGATTATGAGTTTGAGCCTCATACGTTTGATATGTCATCACTCTTGACCTCACCCTCGAGACTCCCAAAAAACAAGTCTTCTTTTAATCCCTTTTCAGACTCTTTAAACATGAAAAGATTGCTGAGCGATCTTGTTGTCCTTCACACTCGCCAAACTAAAAATGAAGGCATGTCTGTCCGGTGGTAGTTTATCCCTTTTTCAGTATGGATGGTCAATTTTACGAAGAAAGGTACGCTCTAGAAACTTTGGTTCGCTAGAAGAGTATTCTCAGGTATAAGTTGAACCCTTTTTTGGGCCTTAGGGACTAAATTTACGAAAAAGGAACCCCCACAGAGTCCATAGTTAAGCTCTTTTCAGAATCCCTAAAATTGAAAAGGTAGCTGAGTGACCTTGTTCTTTCAAACTCGTTAAACTGGTCCAGAAGAACGTCTTCTACAGAGTCCATAGTTAAGCTCTTTTTAGATTCCTTAAAATTGAAAAGATCGCCGAGTGACCTTATTCTTTCACACTCATTAATTAGTTCAAAAAAACATCTACTGACATGAGTTTACCCATTTTTCTGGCTTGTATATTAAGGAGGAAAAAGGTACACCTTGGGAGATTCATCTCACCGGGAGAGTTCTCCTCAACAAATTTCACTTTTTCGGGCTAAGGAGACTAAATCTAGAAAAGGCAACGAGTCCATAGTTAAGCTCTTTTCAGACTCCTTAAAATTGAAAAGATTGCCGAGTGATCTTGTCTTTATCACACTCGTTAAAATGGTTTTGAATAGACATATTTTCGGTGCTAGTTTACCCCTTTTTCAAACCGACTAGACTACCTTCGAAAAAGGTACCCCAGTGGAGTCTTCTTTTGCGCTTTTTCAGACTATCTAAAAATGAAAAACCACTGAGCTTACCTTCTCTGGGCTCATTTAAAATTACATTGAAGGGTGTTATCATTGTGTCCTATTAATTGCATTTGCATCTCTGCATCTTTGGCCTAATGCCGGCTCCATGTTGCTCTCAACTGAACCTTTGAAGCATGCCTTTTACGCAAGCCTTGTAGCACTTTGTCTTTGCGTCTTGACACCTTGACCCGTGGAGGAATTTTCCCGAGTGTCCTTTCCCTGAAAATGTCTCCTTGCTCTGAGCATTAGCATGTTCCTTGCACTTGGAACTAGTATGCTTGCGACACTCATTCCTTCTTTGTAATGTAGCATTATTTTATTCTTTTTCAAACTTTCCAAAATTATTGAAAAAGACAAAAAAATCAAAGATACCTCGAAAAGAGGACGAGAAAAGTATTTTATTTTTATGGCAGAACAATGAGTCGCCCTTGGACAAAGCACATCCTTCCGTTTATTCATCAAGCATTGGGATGCAATATGACCTTAGGAAGATGTTCTCGCTACATAGAGTTGTGTCCTCCTCCATTTGGTTATTCTTCCAAACACATGGAGAGTTTGCATTGCCTTTTACATCGTGAACTTATGTCAATGTCATGCTACCTGAGTCTAATCATCTGACGTGCTATTGTCCAAGGGAAGTTTTACCCAACTTGAGTCGGTCTCTCTATAGTTTGTCTCTTTCCCTCATGCCCGACCATCTCGAAAGTCCAATCAAGTCCTTGTTCAAAATCACTGAAGTGCTCTGCCTGATCACTGAGATCCTCTTGTCTGTTCCTCGATGAGCTGTTGAAGACCTTTGGGTAGTGAAGTCATACACTCACATTACACTCCTACCCGAGTTTTGAATATCTTGAAGTTGTTGCTCGAGCTATGAAGGCCTCATCTCCATCCATCAGTCTTCATTGGCTTCTTGAAGATGGATACTATACATGTGTATCTTTGATTTTGAGATGTAGATCCAATGTGTATTGCTCGTGGCTACACTTTATATAGTTACATGACATGGATATGCAGTGTATTTGATAGGCAACCATGATTTATTTCATCCTGAGCATGAGTATGCCCGCCTCGGTGAGACGATTATTAGTTTTGCAGATCGTACCTCCCGAACTTTGGTCCCGAGCTCACTCGCTTCGTACGTTGGTGAAGATTTGTAATGTATTTCGACCATCATATTCTCTTCTGACCTCACACATTAGGGGGCATCTATTATAACCCTAAATTGCACCATACATGCATACCTGGCATCAAACCCTCTTACTTGCCATTTTTTCCAAGCCATCACTTAGCAACTCTTCTTAAAAACCATATTTTTGAAGATGTACGTGCTCTGCACCATTAATGCCTGCGTACACACCTTGCTGCACCACTACAACTTGTGTACGTACGCTAGCTGCACCATTACAACCCACGTATACTCACAAAAGTTGTAAACATTAAAAAGTTGCAAGGAATTTGTTGAGATTACGAGCTATTGGGTAGTTTCCCAACTGTCCCACCGCCTATAGCCCGTCACCCAACCGAATAAACATCCTTTTGTCATATAAAAGGAGGTGTTGGGGTCTCATTCCAAAGATAAGCATAAGAACAATGAAACTCTTCCCATTTCACTTTCCCCCCTTGCCCTAAGAATTTGTAGCCACATTGTGAGTTTTGAGCCAGAATTCCCTATTCTTGCCTTTTCCCTCATTCATAAGCTTATGCCTTTTCCCTAGAGAGAATTGTGAGAGGAGAAAGATACGTGGAAGTGCATTTGGAGCTTGGTGAAGAGGAGCCCGAACCAGGTTCGAGGAGCAGTCGCCGATCTCATTGTAAGTAACTTTGTGAGATTAATAAAAACGAATACTTTTTCTGTCTCGTATATGATGTGTTCAATCTTTATGTTTGATTTATATTTGATTATGATATCCAACCCACTAATTCATATATGAGATGCATATTCGTAGTTCTTTGTTTGTCTATTTATGAATACAGGTCGACCTTGGGAGGAGATTTGTAGTCGAGGAAAAACTGAATACAAAATGATCGTCAACGGACGCAGAGTTTAAGGTAGAGTTACCAGATCTTTTTACCTTGTGTTTTATGCATGAATGTGGGGTGTATTTGGGGTAGTTATTAAAGAGTAGGAGACTTTAGACGATTATCTCTACCTACATGTTGAACCCTAGTGTAGTCCATAGGGGGGTTTTCCTGCTATAGCACTTTCATACCATCTTTATAACCAATAAAGATACACTTTTCAACTTTATTATCCAACTTACTCCTATTTTCCTTTGGAACATGTACATAAGCATCACAACCAAACACTCTGAGATGTTCAAGAGAGGGTTTCTTATCAATCCATACCTCATGTATACTTTTTTCCACCAATGATGATGAGGGTGATATATTTAACCAGGTAACATGCAGTGCCCACTGCCTTTGCCCAGAATTCTTGTCCTAACTCGACACCAATGGGCATGCTACTTGATTTTTCATCAACGTCCTATTCATCCTTTCTGCAACCCCATTCCATTGAGGTGTGTATGGAGTAGTCTTTTGCCTTGATATACCACACTTCTTACATAACTCTTCAAATTCATTCCCTCCGAATTCTCCACCATTATCTATCCTAAAGACCTTTATTTTTTTTTTTGACTGATTTTCTACCAGATCCTTAAACTCTTTAAATTTATCAAATACCTTTGATTTCTTCCTAAGAAAATAAATCCATGTTGTCAAACTCCCGACCCCCTATGTACTCTTTTAAAGGGATGGGGTATAAATTTTCCACTTTCCTACAACTCCCTAAATTCCTTGGATGCAGACACCATTGCCTTGTGCTCATCGAGAG
>ML806858.1:78781-111717 GCA_009831015.1 Picea engelmannii
GATTCTTGTTTAGCCCAACATCTTTAAACTGTCCTCTGGAATGAATTGTTTTGATCAAGATCTCAGAATCTCCAAATGCTTGTAGCTCCCGGTGTCCTCTTTCCCTGGCTATCTGACAAACTTTGATCAAACTCAGAATTTCTTCTTGATTATTGGATCGATGTCCAAGACCCCAGCAAAAGGTTGCTATTTTTTCCCCTTCGCTGGAATAAATGATTCCTCCGGCTCCCGCTGTTCCAGGGTTTCCTTTGGATGCGCCATCAAAAAAGGCTGAAGTTATACCTTGTTTTTTCCACCAACTCTGAAATATGTCATGGTTGTTTCTTAACCTCCATTCTGTTTCAAGATGGGGTTTTGCCGCGCTATGGGTTCGAAGATTCAACACGGAGGAGCTGAGCCACTCCTTTTCTTCCTGCAGTATTGAGGTATCGATTTTGTGATTTTGGGAGATCAAAGTTTCTAGTAGGAGGCCTTTTGCTTTCACTGCTACCATTTTGGGGGTCCATTCTGTGTTGTTGAAAATTTGCTCATTTCTTGCTAGCCATAGCTTCCAACACACGTACTTGGGGATGGAGATCCAGATTCTGGCCCATAATGTTTTCAGGGAAAGCGAAGGGTAACTATCCTTCCAGCCAGTGAATAGATCCACTACTAAGATGTTGGTGGGATCAACGACCTTGAGGCCTTGGAGTGTAAGCTGCCAGACTTTGTTTGCAAAATGGCAGCCTACAAATAAGTGATCCGAGGTTTCCATGGATTCTCTGCAGAGACAACATCTATGTGGTCCGGCAATATTTCTTTTCAATAAATTTTCTCCCGTCAAAATATTTCTGTGCATTAGTGTCCAGAAGAAGAAATTTACCTTCGGGATCGCCATCGAGTCCCATACCTCCAACCAGAACCTTGCCGAGAGTGGTCTATTTTGCTGTTGCTGAAGCAGAGCATAGCCTCTAACTGTTGTATAAATTCCTGTGGGTCCCCAACCCCAGATGTATTTTTATGTCATGTGCACAGGAGCTGCCTCTCGAAGCTCTACTTTGAGCATCTCAAGTTGCTGAAGAAGGCGATCTAGGACATTGCTGAATTGCCACTCTGTCCAAGATCCATCTTCATCCCACTTTGATATGTCAAAAATTCTCTGGATACCTTTGCTCTCAAGAAAATCGTGAATTTCCCGCAGGCCAGCGATTGATGCAATGGGCGGATTCCCATGATCCTATCAGTCCAGAGTTTGGTGCGTTTTCCATTGCCAGGGACATGGTATAAGTGTTGATTGAAGAATCGCATCCCTTTAATGCACAACTGCCATAAAATCGTGGTCTTCATTCTCACTGCGTTTTGGAGATTTCAAATTTTGGCATTTGGGATGTATCTGTGCTTCAATGTTTTGCTGACAGGATGTGAGGGGTCGCTATGCATCTTCCACAAGATTTTGAAGCCCAGAGCGGTGTTTACCAGAGCTGGGTCACGAATCTGCAATCCACCTTCTCTCAAAGGCTGCTTGGCTGTCTCCCAATTGACTAAATGAATTTTTCTTTGGTTCCCTTTCCCACCATGCCACAGGAAATCTCTCAGGAGTTTGTTAATTTGCCCTGCTATCGAATTGGGCGCTAAGAGGTAGGACGCTTGATATATCGGCAATGAGGAGATAACTGCTTTTATCAAGATTAATTTGCCTCCATGGGTGAGCCCGTGTCCTCCCCAGGCTTCGATTTTTCTTTTGATTTTTGCTAAGACTCCTTCCCACAGGCTGACTCTATTTACACCCAAGGTTAGAGGCAACCCAAGATACTGTATCTTTTCCCATTTGGAGTGTCCTTTGAAACCCAAGGCGCTTGCTATCTTCTGAGTTTCATGGTCTGCAATATTCCAGCTGTAAACAACACTTTTTCTTTCGCTGATCAGAGCTCCGGACACCTTGCAATACGCTTGGAGAGTACCCTTAAATGCAGTGGCTACTCTGTTTGAGGCTCCTCCTAGCAGAAGAGAGTCATCCGCGAACAGAGCATGGTTTGTGGGCTTCAGATTCTTCGTTATTCTGAGGCCTGGGGCTACCCCTGTTATCATTTCCTGTTCCAACTTCCTGCTGAGGGTATCCGCCACTAATATGTACAGAAATGGAGAGAGGGGGCATCCTTGCCTCAGCCCCCTCGTAGCTTTGAAAAAATTTGTTGGTCTCCCATTTATCAATGGGGAAATCCAAGGGCTGTGAGTACAGGCTTTTATCAAATTTACAAACTCAGGGTCAAATCCAAAAGAGAGAAGCACTTGATACAGGAAGGACAACTTTACTCTGTCGAAGGCATTTTCCATGTCAAGCTTGATCAGCATGCCTTTCTCTTTTCTGAGATTGCTGGAGTGCATAGCTTCCTGGACCTGGATTACATTATCCAAGATATGTCTCCCTTTGACAAATCCTCCTTGCGGTTCTGAGATAAGCTTTCCCAAAAGAGGTTTTATTCTGTTTGCAAGAAGTTTTGCGATAATCTTATAAGAGGCATTACATAGTGAGATTGGCCTGAATCTGTCGAAGGAGGCGGTGCTTGTTTCTTTTGGGATTAGTGCTAGGAAGGTAGAATTAGTACTGCCACCTATTTTTTCTTTTTGTAGAACTCCTTTTATCATTCTTATGAGATCAGATTTGATTATATTCCAGCAGATCCTATAGAAATGGATAGTAAACCCATCTGGACCTGGGGCTTTGTCCGGATCCATGGACCAGATGATTTTGCTGAGTTCTTCTTCGCTGATTGGGCTCAATAAAGCTGTATTATCCTCTTTTGTGACCAATGCCAGGATATTCATGAGGAATTCGTTGTAATCTTCTTCATTGTCATGGTTCTCTTTGCTGTATAGTTGTTGGAAATGTGAGGCAACAACGTCCTTTATTTGTTCTATTCCTTTACAGGGCTTCCCTTCGTTGGTCGTGATCTCAGAGATATGGTTCCTAGAGAGGCGGGCTTTGAATTGACGATGGAAGTAGGAGGTATTCCTGTCGCCAGCTTCCAGCCAAAGACTACGAGATTTTAACCGCCAGTACTCTTCTTCCTTTCTGAAGGAGCGGTAAGTTCTGCATTGGGCTAGTTGCTCCTTTTCCAAGTCTGTTCTGGCAATGTCTATTGTTTCCATCTCGAGCTGTAGCTGTCCCAGCTGCTGCACTGACTCCTTTCTTTGGGTATTGGGGTTGCTTTCCGGGAGTTTGCTCCAATCCTTGAGGGCTTTTTTTGTTATTTTTAGTTTTTGTTCCCAGACAAAGTTGGGGGAGCCATTAACTGGGGTAGACCATGCCCATTGAACCGTCTCTACAAACCCACTCTTTGTTTTCCATAAAGGGCTGAATCTGAAAGGGATTGGGCCTAAATTTTCTTCTTCTTCTAGCTGGAGCAAGATGGGCTTGTGGTCCGAGGTGAGCTTGGGGAGGATGGCAGTGGAAATCAACTTCCTTTCCAGCAGCAGAGTGCTTTGGACCAGAAACCTATCCAATTTGGCAGAAATGTGTTCCTCCCCTATCCTGTTGTTGGTCCAGGTGTACAACCCTTTGCTTGGTTTAAAATCTATTAGGTCCCACTGCTGTATGAAGTCTTCTACTACAAAAATCATTTGGTCCTTGCTGGGCCTTCCTCCCCTTTTTTCTTTTCCATTCATGACTAGGTTAAGGTCTCCGACAATGATTATATTGCTTGGGGAGTTTTGCTCTAGAAATTCGTTTAATGTTTTCCAGCAATCTTTCTTTTCAGAGTGCAAAGTTGGGACATATAAATTGAAAAGTGCGATAGTTAACTTACTTGCTATGTGCTTGAGCTCTGTAAAGCTCCAGTGCTGCATGTTATAGGAGTTGACGAGACTGAACTGCTCTGCCTTCCACAATGTTGCTATGCCTCCGGAAGTACCTCTTGCACTGATTGCCTTCCCTGCGTTTTTCTGCCATTTGTGTTTGCTGATCTCTAGAAGGACTTCCCCTTCGATTTTCGTCTCTTGGAGCATGAGGATATCTGTTGGTTCCACTTTCATCAGATCCTTGACCGCTTCAATTTTTGCCGAGTTCCCCAATCCTCTACAGTTCCAAGAGACGATTTTCATTACTTGCTGTTAGGGGTGATTGGGCCTCCTCCTTTTAGAGACCTTATTCTTGTGTTTCTGCCGATTGACATTTCTATGGTGGGCTGGCTTCCTTGGGTATTTTGTCTTTCTGCCTCTTCCTCCCTTGCTTCTTTACGAGACTTCCTCCCTGCTCTTTTGGCTGGCCTTTCTAGAATCTCATTCTCCGAGGAGCTTGATGGATCTATTACTTTCTTTCTGGATATGTCAGCATATGTTGGAGAGGGGACTACTTCCAAGGTTCCTTCCGCTTGCCCAGGTGCCCCTGTGTCTTTCCCATTTGGAGGGGGGCTTGAATGTGCCCTGCTGTCCGTAATTTCTGGTTCTTCTATGTCATTGATGACTTTTTCTGCTTGAGGTTCTGCATGCGGCAAAGGATTGGAGCTCCCGTCGGTTTTCTCTGGCTCTGTTTGCCCGGAGTTGCCGTTCTTGGTTGCTCCTTTGGATCTGGATTTTACTGTCCCTGTTTTATGTACTGCGGTCCACTGATTTTCTTTCACATTTTCACTTTCTTCTGAATTCTTTTTCTTGCAGTGCCTTGCGAAATGGCTGTAGCCATGGAAGTGCCGACATTTGAAGGGGAGCTGCTCATAGTCTAGCTCCTGAATGTGCGTCTAGTCTGCGGCCATGAGCTTTATTACCTCCGGTAATCCCACTTCTAGATCAACCTCCACGCAGATCCATGCGCATGAGTACTGATCTTTTCTCACTGCTTGATCTATATACCTTCCGAGCATGTTTCCGATTGCATGCAAAGATTTTTGGTTCCAGCAATGTAAGGGGAGGTGAGGTAGACGAACCCACACTGGGACGACTGAGGGCACATCCTGAGCTGGGTCGAAGTCCAGGGTCCATTTGTTCAGGTATAACCCCTGTGGCCCCATGAAGTACGACCCATTTCTGAAGATGAGATTTTTATCTTCAAGGTTGTCGAAGACGAAAACAAAATATCCTTTCCCTACAAAGTGGCTCTTTATTCCTTCTGATGTGAGTGGATTCCAGTTCCTCAGCACCCAGGCGTCTACGGATTTGGGAGAGGGCCAGAGACCGGTGAATTGCCTGATAAGTCCCCTGTCTGCTAAGTTGACTGCCGTTCTGCAAGTTTCTTCCAATGGCAGTTCGACATTGGGGATGCTGTCCAATTTCTTCATGAATTTCTGTTGTACTGCTGACGGTGGTCTCTTGGAGGCTGCAGCGACCAGCTTCCTGAATGCTTCCAGTTCTGGCAATGGGGGAGGGGTAGGGATGGCGCCCCCTCCAGCGTCCATGGCTGGGGAGGCCCTAATCGTAGCAGAGAACCCGAGCTGGGTCGCGTCCTCACGCCCCTGCGTGTTAGGGCGCGATTTTCGTGGAGCTGTTTTAAAATTTTTACTTTTACTTTATTTTTTACATATCATATTTTTATTTTTAATTTTTATTATTTTAATTTTTTTTACAATCAACTCTAAATATTTAGGTATTTTTTTGTTATTATATGTTTTGCAACTTTCATTAATTCTAGACCTAGTTTTTATAATTGTAACAAACTTGTCTATACAACATTAATTCTTTAAATCTGTATTACCCAATCTTATATTAAAAAATAGATTTGCCACTTTATATATTTGAAAATAAAAAAATCACTATAACAATTATAAATTAATTCTATTAATTTAGGTATTCTTTTGTTATTATATGTTTTGCAACTTTCATTAAATCCATTTTTAGACATAGTTTTTAGACCTTGCTTTTATAATTGTAACAAACTTGTCTATACAACATTAATTCTTTAAATCTGTATTACCCAATCTTACATTAAAAAAATATATTAAAAAATAGATTTACTATTTTATATATTTAAATTAAAAAAAAATCACTATAACCATTATAAATTAATTGTAATATTTTTCACAAATCATATTTTTATTTATATTTTTTCTTATTTTAATTATATTTTTAAATTTGCAACTATTTGACTGCTAAAGTCTATACATACCCTATCTTTTCTGGACTTGAACTTATAATCTCTTAGGATAAAACCCATGTTATTAATCTCTTAAAAGAAAACGTATAAGATCTATTGTAATAGCCAAAAACATAAATATTGTAGAGAATAACATCAGAATACCACAATAAATGAAACCGCAACACCAAAATAATACCTTTATTGATAGGAAACAATGTTCACTTGCCTCTTCGAGGGGGAAACCTCGAGCAGAGCAACACTTTATTACAATAATTCTCAAGACAAAAATTCTCATGAATCCTACTCTTATTTATACCAATTCTATATTCTAAAGATCATTCTAGAGGAAGATCCTTCTAGAAGCGAAAACTTATATTAGGTCTTCTTGCATTGACTTATTCCAATTTATTAAATAGGCCTTATTAACTAATGTCGGCCTTTATTCCATGGAAATATATTATTCTATCTACGTGAGGGGTTAGGGAGGTTAGGTCCCTAACATGCCCTCCCCCATGAAAAAGAGCCTTGTCCTCAAGGATTGATATGAGGAAACTGTTGCATAATGGTAGTTGGCTCCCAAGTGGAATCTTTTGGAGTTGTATCTTTCCACTGCACTGACACTTCCTTGATGGTGGACTGACAGAGACGACACTCACATTGGTCCAATACTGCTTGTGGCTACAACCAAATGGAACCTTATTTATCCAACTCAGGGACACTGATTTGAGTTTGGCACTTAGTACCAATCACCTTCTTTAAGCAAGAGACATGAAAAACAAGATGGAGCTTATAATGACTGGGAAAATCTAACTGGTAAGCCACCTGCCCCATTCACTTGAGAATTCTATAAGGACCATAAATTTGGGAGCAAGTTTCTGACAATGGTTTGTTTTGAGTGAAGTCTGCTTATAGGGTTGCATATGAAGAAACACATGGTCCCATTCAACAAATTGTTGTTCGAAATAACCTTGATCTGCTTGTTGCTTTGAATGTGATTTTGATCCATGGCCAAATTTGTTTTGAGGGTGCAAAGAATGGCCTCACAAACTACAATATTGTTGTGAACCTCCTGAACCTTTGATACACCTGACATGTAGGAGAGAACCGAAGGGGGATTTTGTCCATATACTGCTTCAAAAGGAGCCATGCAAGTAGTTGTATGGTAAGATGTGTTGTACTACCATTCAACGAGGGGTAACCATTGAGTCAACTGAGTTTGTTGTTCAGATGCAAAACACCTCAAATGGGTTTCTAGACACTTGTTGACAACTTCAGTTTGTCCACCAGTTCGAGGATTATAGGCGGTGTTGAGATGCAATTGGGTGCCCTGGAGATAGAAAAATTCTTACCAAAAATTGCTAGTAAAAGTGGGATCTCGGTTCGAGACAATAGAATGAGGCATGCCATGAAGCTTGAAGATATTATCCATGAAAATTTCAACCACCGTGGATGTTGTGAATGGGTTTTAGAGAGCATATAAATGAGCATATTTGGAAAGATGATCAACTAGCACCATGATGACTGATTTATTTCCTGATTTAGGTAATCCAACAATGAAGTCCATAGAAATATCCTACCAAATAACCGACATAATCGAGAGCGGTTGTAGTGTTCCAGGGTTATTGAATGTTTCTCCCTTATTCCGTTGAATGACATCACATTCAACCACAGAGGTGCAGACGTCTTGTTTCATACCATCCCAAAAAAATAAAAAATAAAAAACAAAAACGTTTGATCCTTTCATAGGTTTTGGTTTAGAATGCCTAGCTACATGGGAAGCATGAAGCTCCGAAAGAACCATAGATTTAAGTTGTGATTTTTTGCTAAGATACATATGACCTTTGTAGTGAAGCTTGTTATCGTTCCAAGAGTACCCGGGAGAAACTGGAGGATTGGCTTGCAATAGTTGGGTAAGGCCAAAAATTTTAGGGTCTTGCAGCCATTCCTGGTGAGCATCTCAGAGTCAATATGGTACAATGAAGGAGAGAGAAAAAAAGGGATTCTTCATCTTCATACTTCCGAGAAATAACATCAACAACCATATTTTCTTTGCCCTTCTTGTAAATTATCTCATAATCATATCCAAATAGCTTGGTGACCCATTTTTGTTACTTTGGGGAGGAAATTCGTTATTTCATAAAATGCTTAAGGCTCCGATGATCAGTTTTAATTTGGAAGCATTGGCCCAATAGACAAGGACACCAAAGATCAAAAACATGCAGAATAACCAACATTTCCTTTTCATAGATTGATTGACCCAAATATCACTCCAAAAGTTGTTTGTTAGTGAAGGCCACCTACCATCCTTCTTGCATGAGAACTACGCTAATTTCTTTCCCGGATGCATCACATTCCAGGACAAAAGTCTTTTTGAAGTCAGGAAGGGCTAGGACATGAGTTTTGCACATAGCCTCTTCCAAAGCATGGAAGACATGATCAACTGTAGGAGTCCAATTGAAATCATTATTTTTAAAGAGAGCAGTGAGAGGTGCTGTAGTTTTTCCATATTTCTTAACAAATTTGTGATAATATCTTGTTAAACCAAGAAAACCACGCAAGCTCTTGAGAGTTTTGGGGCAAGGCCAATCATGCATAGATTCAATTTTCTTAGGATCAACCTGTTGGCACATAGGATGTATAGGGGTCAAAATTTTTAAGCTTCTAGGTTTGAGTCATAGGGTCAATTTATTTAAGGTTTTTGAGTCATGTCTTATGTCAATAAATCATGTTTTGATGGTATCATGAGTCAAGAAAATTGATCATAGTCCATGCGAGAGTCTTGGTGTCTTGATAATCGTTATCATCATTAGAAAAAAGGGAAAGTGTTGGTAATTTGTTTTGGTTTAAAGGTCATCATTATCAAGTGTTGTGTCTCAAAAAGGTATACAAGGGGTTTTCATGTCATATCTAACCATTTGGGGGTCAAGTCATGTGTTAAGTCAACCTGTTGCAAAATCTCCTGAAATTTTGCAGCAAATCGATAAAAGTACATCATGCACTAATCACATACCATCATGTTTTGGAAACGTAGAAATTGGTATTTAATTGTTTTCAACGCCATCTATTCATCACTTTTCTTCAAGTCAGTTTCAGAAGCAGGTTTATCATTTTGAAAAAGCGCACCGCAAACTGGTTTAAATTGTGGCACTACGAATTTCCTGTAGCAGTTGAAGGCAGATCAAAGGCTTACATGAACTGTCTGTTTGGTTTACATGAAAATGAATGAGATTCATACATACCAGGAACCTTGCTTAAATGTTCAAATTTCACTTCTTGAAGATCAATTACCATCAAACCCTAATTGCTGTAAATTTTCTGCTCGTTGCAAACTGTTTCATATCATTTGCGCTGCAAACTTCTTTTACCTGAAAAGCTTCTACAATCCTTATATCTTAAGCTTTTATGGAAACCCAAGTTTCTTGTTTTCATACCAAAAAGATCAGTTGCAGTTGTTTCTTACAACCATGATCCTATATGTTGCAAATTATTGTTAGTGCTACAGACTGTATTCATTGTATGCGCTAGAAATTGAATGCGTTATGAACCCTCTACTTTCTCATTTGATAAAACCCCGCACCGGCTGTTGTTTCACTCAGGTTTGAAATATCATATTTTTCAAAATCATTTTCCTTTCAGACTTGTCACTTTGCAAACTCTTTTGATAAAAAACCTAGACTAAATTCATTCGCTGCAAACTTCATTTGTGCGCTGCAAAATGAGAAATCGCGCTACGAATTCTCTGTTTTATACAGTTGCCCCAATTTTTTTCCTAATTAAAGTCTCATCTAGTTTAGGGTTTTAATTTTCTCCTCTCATCTCCTAGTTGCAATCTTTTTCATTGCTGCAGTGTTTGTTTTGCATGAATACTTTTATCAACAAACCCTAAACTATGCAAAATCAAACCATAAACCTTCAAATTCCCAGTTTGCATCGTACAATCTGGTAGCAACTATTATCAAAAGGGAAAGGGGTTTTAAATCAACTATCATGGACAATCAACAAGGTAAGAAGGTTCATAAAGGAGGAGAAATTGTTAGAGTTGAGCCCCATGACTTGCAACTTATAAACTTAGAACCATTTTTCAGAGAAGCATTTCAGAGAGTGGGTTGCCTAGATTTTTGTGAGAAAATGCAAAGAGGACATCTTAAGGTTGCCAAATAGTTTTCACTAAATTTCAATGGGATAAAGACTAAAGTGGGTGCATTGGAGTTTGAGGTTTCAGAGTAGTCTATTTCTACAACCATAGAGATATTTGTTCCTGGAGAAAAATGGTTTAAAGCCATGTCCTTGAATTCTACATTTTCTAAGGAGGTCCTAAAACCCGAATATCAAGGAGATAACCTATTGAAGGGAGTGCCAAGAAATCACATGTTGAAGACTGACCTCCTGTATTTATACTAAATTTGGTAGACTGCCTGGGCCGACTTCTTATTCTGGGTACTAATTCTTTAGTATATATTATTTCCTTTAGCTAACTTCTTCTCTTAGAGACTAATAACCTAATACAAGTCATTCCCTTGAGTCGACTTGTCTTCTAGGGTTATTAAACAATCAATTAGGGTTTTCTTCTTGCTTCCCAGAATATTCTATTTTCGTTAGGTTTACATGTGGAGATAAATACCTCCCGCAACTACCATAATATCAACACTCCCTCCTAGCTAGGGAGGTATTTGAAGGTAATGGTCTTGAGCACAAACATACCATTTACCTGGTAGCATCAACATAGTCGTATAGACTATCTCATGACTAGATCATGAGCACCATCATCACTATCAGTGTCATCTGCTGCATCATCTCTCGAAACCATACTTCATCTGAGTAATCAGACATGATGTTGGATAAGTCACTCACACCATAGAGTGACACAAGAGCCATTATTCTAATATGGACATATGTCCTAGAAGAATAAATGTTCTGAACCATTTTCCATCTGGGAAATCTCTGTCCTTTGATCATCCATCTAGCTGATAATCATTTCCAACACTGCTGATAGTCTTCAAGGCAATCAAAACAATATCATTCAATAGAACACAACCATTTCTATCCATAGTAGTACACAACTACAATCCAGTGGTACACTGCCACACCAAGTAGCACACAGATACTTGATCCGTGACGTATAGTCACAATCAGTGGAACACATCCACCACAGTAGCATACATCTAATGTCTAGATAGATACAGTCTCCATAACAATCATCTGATATCAACCTACATAGAAAACATTGTTATGATATAAACCGAATCATTTAGGCCATTCTTCCACTCACATCTGTGAGATCTTGGAAGAGCATCTGCCCTTAGAAGGTAAAACATCAATGATGAGATATCTAGACTATTCTTCTCAAGCAAGGAAGAATAAATGTCCCGATTTATGACCCTGGACCATTCCCCACCCTGGGGCATTCCTCCAACACTAAATAAAGTGCAACCTGGAGAGAATGAGTCTACCCTAGGGAATGCCTATCCCTGATTGCTGAACCTGGACCATTCACCTATCTAGGCCATTCCTCCAGCACTAAACAAAGTGAAATCTGGAGAGAATGAATCTTCCCTAGGGAATGACTGTCCGGACCATTGCCAAAGGAAATGACTGTCCTGCACCAACCTCCAAAACAGACCATTCTTCGAAACTTCTCACAACTGTGAGCTTCAAAAGAATGGTTGTCCGATGAGGCAGACCAATCTTCTTGAGTAACCCTCAAGAAGAGAGATTGTGCTAGACCATTCCCCGTGTTAACCACAATGGGAAATCGTTGTCTATGGTGCATCAACAATCCATCGAACCATTTTCATTCCGAAAATGACTGTTTGATCTGGACCATTTTCCAAACTGGAAAATGCCTGTTCGTCAGAAATCTCAAACCACTTTCCGATCTGGAAAGGAACTGCTCATCCTGGACCATTTTTCGAACTGAAAAATGACTGTCCATAAATCAATAACACATCAGTGCTCCTTCCCAACCTCAGAGTCATATCTTCCTTTTTAAATAAGGAAGTTGTCTCCACGAGCTCCAGCTTAAGTACACAAACTCTTTTATCTTGGACAAAGGCTTTACCAAAATGTCTGCTTATCTGCTCATCTGTGGAGATACATATTTGAGAACCACTTTCTCTTTTCTAGACTTCATTACAGAGAGTGTAATTCTTGATCTCAATGTACTTCGGTCTTTCTGGAACACTGGTATTCTCCGAAGGCTTCATATAGATCTGATCAATCATTGTTGGATTCATCTTTTGTTTCCTGCTAACTCATGACATCATGGTAAGGGTCAAACTGGAACATATACAAGTGGTACTTCTTCTGCCATCATGAGGGGTTTTCATGGATTAAAAATCCATCATCCTGAGCTTCTGAGTAACCATTATGATATAGTATCTCGATTATAGAAAGTTTTTCACCACGCTTCTACTGTGCATTAGAGATTCTCTACCAAGTTGTCTTCTTCCATCTACATACAAGAGTCTCCTTATAGTATACCTCAAAACCTTGAGGTTGCTATACACTTCTTTGTTTGATTACTCTATTGAGGAGAAAAATCCTTACATTTGTCTGATGTTAAATCCAACCCATGGATATTGCAGACAATATAATGGCTCATGTAGAGGTATGTTTGGTTTACTGGAATGAACAATCATCATAGTCTTCTCCCTCCATCTGAGAGGACCTCTATTTCTAGATCTTGCAATGCTTTCATTCATAAGTTTTCCATACACTGTTCTATGTCACAACTTTCAGTTCCTTTGCTTGATTTCTTTTAGTGAGTTCATGTCAGGCTGGTAGTCTTGAGATTCTTGATACACTGACCGGTTGTTCTGTCTTTTCTTTATCTCTTGGAATATTCATGTTCTTCCTCATGTTTCTCTTTAGCTTGTGAGTTCATGGAGTTTTTTATATATTTCATGCCTTGAAGATTCCACCTTCTTCCTTTCATCATAGGATCATGGATGTGGATGGAAAACCAGGGATACTTTGAGGCTTCTTTTCGAAGAAGACTTCTTCTAAAGTCAAACTGAACACATACTTATTTTCATGGATACTATGATGGATATATACTTCATCATATTCAATGGATCATAGGATTAGATCCCTCCTAATCCTTGCTTCATGTATGAGTGCATGTTTTTATTTTTGGAGTATATAATCAGCTCCCTCCATCTAACATAATCCATGCTTCCGTCTGCATCCTTATTGCCTTCTGCAAGGTGTCATAAGTATTTCTCCAATTTCCTCTTGATTGTTGACTTATTTCTATCTTTACTTCTTCTAGGTTTCTTCAAGATTGATTATGATCTCGACTTATCTCGTAGCTGTTACTTATGTAATAACTTCCACATGAATTGTTTGATGTACTTCATCCTTTCATGTGTATTGTCTAACTTGTAGTCATAATGACAGAAATCCTTATCTTGTTGTTCTTCCATAGGTATAGTTTTTCTTTGAACATGTTATCTACTAAGAAATGGATGTGCAAGATATGTACAAAAGATATGGTATATACAAGAACTATGAAGAGTATTGTTACCTTGTCTTAGAAGAAGAAGTTTGTTTTGTCCTGCTTGGATTTCTTTGAGGGTTCCCTTTCTTCGGAAACTGATGCTTCGTGTGTTTCCTTCCTTTTCTTTAACTCGAGACAATGATTCTTGTAGTGACCATACTTTCGACAATTGAAACATTGTATTCTTGACATATCTTTTTCTCGATTTGGTTTCTTTCTGGAGCCAAACTTCTTTTTATTCTTGAAATTATTGAACTTTGTTGTGAAGGCTTGATCATCGTATTTCTTTTGAGGTTTCTCTTTTGCACTTATCCTTGATTTCTTGTGCACATCAAGTCCAAAGTTATTCAAATGTAGGATACTCCTTCCTTGTGTTCATGCTTGCGGAAAATGCATCCCATGTCTCGGGAAGACCATTGAGAACTATATTTACCAGTTCCTTCTCTGAGATGATCTCTTCAATAGATTGTAGTTGATCTCTTAACTGAGAGATCCTCACAAAGAATGATGTTATGTTGTTTTCATCATTCATCTTCATGTCACTGAGCTCATTCTTTAGACTCATTACTTGTCCAATGTTTCTGACTGAGAAGAGGTTTGTTAGGGCATCGTACATCTTCTTCGATCAATCAAGATGGGAGATGTAGGGTATAAAGTGTTATTTTATAGATTTCACTATGATACTCATGGCATTGATGTCACTGTCTTTGAACTTCTCCATAATTGCCACGTTTTGCGGTTACTTCTCTTTTCCTTCTTCAAACTCTGGTTCCACGATATTTCATTTCACGATATCCAACACTTTATTCTTGGCAAGGATGAGGTCAATCCTTGTCTTCCAAACTCTAAAGTTAGAAGCTCCATCTAATTTGTTTTCTCACTTCATAGAGTAGGTCATGGTTTTCTTGACTTGGTCAACCCTAGATTTGATAAAAAACTCAAACTTGACGTCTTGGCTTGCTAAGAGTACCAGGAGGTGCACTAGGCTAGGGCGCACTAGTCTATCCAAAAATTAGGTCAATCCCTTCACTTAAGGTGCCTCAATGATAGGGTTAGGTTTTATGAAACTGCACGTGCTAGTAACCCTAGCGACAATGATTTAGTAACTGCTCCTGCTAGAAACCCTAGTGACAGTTCTTCAACGAGCTTAGTATCCTTATGGATATGCTCCCTTCTAGTGGTTAGAGTGAATGAAGGAGGTGTGGGCCCATAACCTGTTAAAATGTGCTCGTTTTACCATAGACAATATCACTATTGTCACCCAACCATAGGCCGAAGCTACCCTTTGAGCACATTAACCTTGACAGAGAATCATTCCAGAAGCAAACCCTAGGCTAGAGAGCCAAACAAAGGGTAGCGCACCCTTCTCCAAGGATATCTCATCAAACAAGAGCTGATCATATAGTCCAAACCATAACCAAGAGATAGTCCAAGCCAAAACGGAAATCTGCTAGCTGCAACAACTACAATGAAAACTCTCCTCCAGACTTGCGCACAAACTGGCCAACTACAGTGCACACAAGTGCTGCTTCTGCAGTTTTGAGAATGCCTGCCAGAATGAAGACTGGCCTCCTGCATTTATACTAAATCTGGCGGACTGCCTGGGCCGACTTCTTATTCTGGGTACTAATTCTTTAGTATATATTATTTCCTTTAGCCGACTTCTTCTCTTGGAGACTAATAACCTAATACAAGTCATTCCCTTGAGCCGACTTGTCTTCTAGGGATATTAACCAATCAATTAGGGTTTTCTTCTTGCTTCCCGGAATATTCTATTCTCGTCAGGTTTACACATGGAGGTAAATACCTCCCACAACTACCATAACATCAACAGGGACATCCTCTAGTAAAGCAAGGAGTCTGAAGGGAAATAATCTTGTATTTTCTTCACCTGTTGTTGTAGAAGTTGTCAAGCCTAGAAGACCTTTCACTAGATCAACATCAAAGCAACATGTCTCTGTAGAAGAAGGTACATCTAGAGCATCAACTTAGCCAACAGACAAAACTAAGCCTCTTAAAAAGCAAATAGAAATCATTGAGATCAAGTCTTGTTTTGATGAGAGGGATCCCACTTTTAAAAGGCTCAGGAATAAATTGAAAGTGGTAAGGACTGAGAATGAACAATTGAAGAAAGAGAATCTGCATACCAAGATTCAACTTAAGAGAGCTATAGATATGGGTGAAGAAACTATTAAAAAGGATAAACAATGGGTTAAGAGATCCATATATTTTCATAGACAAATGAAGAACGTGTAAAGGATGAATAGAGCCCATCAAGCGAAAAACATGAAGATGAAGGAGGAAGTGCAACAGTTGAAGGAAGAAAATGAAAAACAAAACCTGGACATGTTGGCATGAGTGGCTACTAGGATAAGAATATGAGGCATCATCTCTGCATCAAAATTATCAGTTTTTCTATGGACTTTATATATGTGTATGCTTACAACCCTAAGGAAAATTTTTACATTTTGCTGCTATTATTATGCTCACATGATAGGTTTTCAAGTCACTTTGTGATTTAAAGGTTATAACATGCATCATTAAAGGTTTGAAGGCATTTTGCACAATTTTGACATCACATGACATGTTTTGAGAACAAAGTGACACCTACAGGAAAATTCACAGCACAGGTTGCTGAAGGCGTTGAGAACTGCTAAAACCAAAACAATTTGTAGCGTATGCGCTGCGAACCTGACAATTATTTGGATTTCGATATGTAGGAGGGCTACCAGCTGTCAGATAAGTTTTGAGTTACTCCTGAAGTATCAATTAAGATTCAAGGGACAACTGTGCCTCATTTTTAGCTTCATTTAATCTACATGCAACGAGTTGGCCGCGGTTATATTCAATGCTGCACACAACTTCCTGGAATATAGCATTTTGTTAGATTTTCTATTGATTGCTCATTTCCACACCTCTCTAAGGAACAATATCCTATGTAGGAGCTAGGTGGCGAGTTCTAGAGAATTTTTTGAATGTAATTTTCTATTTAAAGTGTAATGTAACTCCATTAGAGGGTTCAAATGGTTGTATACTGGGACTCACATCTTTACTCTCAGCTATAAAGTTTTTTAGACTGTATGTACTCATACTTAAGAATCTTGAACAATTAATGATCAATTTCTTCTCTTTACCATATTTTGCGTTTCATATTTGCTTTGATGCTTTCTATTGATGAAGGATTCATCTTGGTACTTGTTTCTAATGCAATGAAAGATTTACTGTAGTTTTACTAGTGCAAGTGTTGTTGAAGTAATTTATCTTATTGACTAGGAAGTTCCTACTTGATGAATTTTCTAGTGTATGTGTTTCAGAATTACCTGATGTAACTTGATGCATGTATTCTACTTTTTCTGCTAAGTCTTCCATCTTTCCATTTATATCTTAAACACTGATATGAGACTATTCAAGCCTTGCTTGCTGATATATATTTTATGGAAGTTTTGTGTTGATGTTTAAACTGAGTTCCTCACCAATTCACTACATTTTGGAATAAACTCTTATCTTTACAAACCTACAAGTTTTTCTGATGGGTATTAGGCTCACACCTATAACAATCTAGGTGAGACTTCTAGTACTAAGACCACCCTTACACCATCCTTTCCAACAATATGACCCAAAGACTCCACTTCCGAGGCTCCAAAGGCACATTTAGATTGTTTGAGGAAAATTTGGTGATGAAAAAGGAGATGGAGAACTTGATCCACATGGGAAAGATGGGATGTCCATGTTTTACTATAGATGAGAATATCATCAAAGAAAACTAAGACACAATGATGGAGAAAAGGAAGGAATACATGGTTCATGAGACTTTGGAAAGTCAAGGGGGCATTACACAGGCCAAAGGGCATGACCAAGAACTCATGGTGGCCCTTGTTGGAGCACAGACAAATCCTAGACTTTGAGCTTTACTTTCTCGAAATTCATTATTTTTATAGTAACTTAGAAGTCGACTTTCAAATGTTTAAATCAATTTTATTCCTAGTCTTAAAGCGCGCACGGTGTCCGTAGTGGATAAAGTTCCCCTGTTGATCGAACGATCCCTTTTTCTCTCGAGTTTTGGAGCCACCTGATTGTTAAAAATTCAAGTCACTAGAGGCCTCTTCGAAGCTTCGTGCTTTGGGCTTTTCACCAGTTCTAAACTTTAAAGTTCTGATACCCGAAAAGTGTTTTAAGGATCCTAGTCATAGTATACTGTACCTTCTCGAGTCTAGACACATCACCTAAAGTGACGTCATCTTTAACACATCACTACGGGTAAAGGCCTTTCGAAAATATAATAAGGAACTAACTTGCAAATCCACGAAGCGACAAAATCCCAAAGTATTAAATCTAAATTAGTTAAGGGATGGTTAATAACTTCGTACTTCGGAAGTTTGAAAGTTTATCATCCATCACATCTTAAAATACCAAAGTCCAAACTTCCGAAACACTTCAAACCTAAACATGGTTAGTTTAAGCTAAAAACAATTATCCGATAATTAATCTTTTCACGGTTTCAGTTCTCGGGAATTCTATCTCGAGCTACCGTTAAAATCCTGAAGTCCGAATACTTGAAAACATTTAAAGTTAAACATGATTAATTAATATCTTAAACAAAATTATCTCATAATTAATCCTTCGTGAACTCACGATTCGAGAAATTTCAAACCTGTTTCATCCAAGTCCCCGATCCCGAACCACCAATATTAATGGCATTAATCACGGATCAATGGCAATGATTTCAATATAGATTGTAGATCATCGCCTAGATTTCCTCATTAAGATAAAGGAATGTATCGTCAGTAAAGGTATTTCACAAATCAATACACTTAAGGTGAATAATGATATTGAATTTTGAATTCTATTTTCATTTTCGTAGAACAACAAGTTTTAGCCGACTAAGAAGCTCATGCGTTCCCCTGTAACAAGTAACACAGTTCTGATTTCACTGATATCATGGCTCCACGAAAAATGGCTAAAGCTGCCGGTGAGAGCGTAAATCCAAACACATATGTTCTCTCAGACACCTCACCGAGAGCTATAGATACCGTGCAATCCTGTACACAGGTGTTTGATATTCTACAACACGAGCTGATAAACTGCTTAGAGGATTTAGGTGACGAAGTAACTAAAACTCATGCAACTAAGCTCAGGGATATAGCTCATTCAGAGCTGCATAAAATAGCGACATGACCAAGGCTCATGCCGTATAACAACATGATAGGCTGGGCCCTGGAAAACATTGACATCTCAACCAAGAGCATCTGCAATTCACAAAAGGTTTCTATTGGGTCTTTTCGACCAGAGCATATATAGGTAATGTATAAATTATCCCCATCTTTTAAATACAGTTAAAACATTGCTTTCATAATGGAGTTTGACAAAGAAGAGTGCATGCAATATGGAAAAAGATACCCTGATTTAATCAAGGACTGGTGGGGACACCTTAAGAAATTCAGAGCAGACACCCATGGCATATATGCCACAACATCATCAGACGCCCATATGATTTATGTGGATTTGATGTTATGTAGAATTTTTTGGAAGACGAACTCCTCTCAATTCCTGTTGGCATGGGTACCAATTATGCATGAAGTGGCAGAAGGCTTCTCTTTCAACTAGGCCAAGATGTTATCAGACAATCTAGCTAAGGAAATCACAGAGTACCATTCGATGAAGGCCAAAGGGAAACCTTCCCCTTTATATATGTCAGCATAAATCATGGATTCCATTTGTTTTATGACTCTTTTCCCTCTGATGAGCTGGAGATGGAACCCAACCAACACCGAGCCCATCCATTTCTATCACTCCAAGCTATGGGAGGATAAAGTCTGAGATTTATTCTATGAAATCGATCATTATGTAGTGGTGTCGATTCATATATCCCTATACGAATGCCCACTTCCCAGGATTTTAGACATAATCATGGCCAACCTGGGAAAAATAACAGACTGGTATATTGAGGAAAACGTTTCCTATATCATGGTTTTTGGGTGCTTGGTTCCCCTACATGCTCTTCCAAAGTTTTTACCAGATCGACTGGTATGCCGAGAAGTGGTGTATCAAACTATGACATGGGGCATCAGTAAAGAATTGAAAGTGACCCAGAAAAAAAGTATGGCCAACCTTTCCTCTTCAGGTTGGTATGTTCTCGTTGTTAGATTTCAGCCATTCGAAAGTAGAGGCTGCAGCTCTAGAAGATATCAAATTGGTTGATATTTAGTTTAAGAGGCATGATCCCCAGAAGATCTTGGAAAATCACCTGGATCTGTACAATTTAAAGAAGTATGTGCATGCAATTTCCCCACAGGATGAGATATTCAAGGGAGTTAGGTCATACGAGGAAGTATTGAGCAGAGTCCGAACTCTGTCTCCATATCAATTAGCCAATTTCTACAATTTCCAAAGGCATAGAAGGAATATTTTACCTAAGGTATTACAGGGAGAACCAATAACACCTTCATCTACATAGGAAACCACACCTCAGGGTTTGGAGGCAGGAAGTTCCAGCGAACAGGATACTCAGGAAGATCCGGAGAAAGCTGAAGTTTTAACACAAAAAGGGGATAATGCATTATCGAATACCCCAAGTAATCAAGCAAAATCTCAATTTGAAGCTTTGGTTAAAAAGGGATAGGAAACATCGTCATCTACACTAGATAAATCAACTACCAACACAATATAGCAACAACCGTCCACAGAGATAGGTAGCCCTATTATGTCATTAACACCTTACATTCAAGTCAAGGAAATCCAAATGCTGAAGTCATATTTATAGAGGACCTTACTCCGATTTCATCCAAAGAAATGCCTTCTTCGGACTTCTTTTTCAGTAAGAAGAGAAGGGCCATATTTAAAAGAGAAACACTTCAGAAAGATGGTGCAACAGTTAAAAGGAAAAGGATGTTGTATGACGGAAAGGGACTAGATGATACCGAATTCGCTAGGGAAATGGCAGGCTCATTAATTGTCTTTTCCATGACCAATCGATGTTCAATAGAAAATCTAGTGGAGCAGCTGAAGAAGAGAAATCTATTGGTAAGAAAGTTGCAAGACTAGATAAATAATATGGAGCAGGACGTAAGAAATAAGATGAACAAATATTTTGAACAAGTTAGAGCCCATGACAATCATTGGATCCAACAACTGAAATCTAACCTGAATGAGCTCTATCAAAATTCGCAGGAAGATAGAGGATTTGTCGCTCAACAAGAGGAATTAATCAAGCAACTACAAGCCAATATAGACTTGGATGAAGGTACAACATTAGAGATGGAGGCCTTCCAAGATCAAGCATTGGAAGTACATGAAAAGATGGAATCATCCCAACAAAATATTTTTACAAAAGTAGAAGCCATTCAAAATTGTTACAAGGTGGTAGAACTTTCCCTGAATAACAATTAAATTAAATAAAGAGAAGCCTGTTCGACTCGGGCTAAGTTTCAGGAGGATATCTTACTAGTACCAAAAGAAAAAGGGCTCCTTGATTTTGAAGGAAATAGTATCTTTGAAGCCATGGGGAAAACATACACAACCAAGAACCAACATAATTCTAGGAAAAACAAAGAAGAAGCCAGGACAACCATCCAACAGATGAATCAAATTGATCTTATCCAAATAAACAAATGGATAGTAAATCCTAGTTTGCAATTACAGGTCATATCTTTGGGAGAAAAGAAGATACAGGAAAGGTTGCCTAAGGTAGAAAATAAGCTATACATTTTTGAAGCAAATGAAGCAACTAAACCTTCTGATTTGGTGGTACAATTGGTGAGTAGATGTATCCAGTGTATCGAATATGGAAAAGAGAGCACATATGGAAACAAGTAAGACAAGATGTACATAATACTCATGCATGTCAGATCAGATGCCAGTTGTCTCCAGGCTAGAGGATGATGAGAAGAAACGTCTCTGCCAACAGACGAAGAGACCGAGGAGGATGCTAATGGAACTTTTCAGTTTTGCATATTGTAATATTTACTATTTTTAAATTATGATAAGTCCAACCATTTTGGGTTGAGACCTTTTTGTATAAATACATAGATTGAAGACTTATTTTAGGATGCTTCTTTCCGATTTTAATAGATAAAACTCTCCTTATAGAGAATTAATACAAGTGCAGACAGAGATTCAAAGTTTTTTTAAATCTGGGTTATGTGTTTCTTTGTTTTTCATTTCTCAGCATTTCTTATGTATTCCTTGATGAATGTTTGATTTCAATTTAGTACAACAACTACTGCAATCTTATTGTATCAGTAATTTATTAGGTAGATATCTTTTCCTCTGCATTTACTGTGAGTAAATCAAGACTTGCTTGCTGATTAGATTCCTGTATTTTATACTTTATTCAAGGTTACGCTATTTGTTTTCTTCTACTGCAACAAGGTGGAACTCTTCAGTAATTGATGCCCTACTTTGTTTCACAGATTTGTATCTTTCTTTCTCTCCACCCAATATTACAATTTTGACTTAGACACAAAATATGGCCTCTGTGCTGTCAAATTGTTAATTTCGTTTACAGAATTTTTCTCATATAACTAAGGTAGAAAAAACACTTTAAATACACTCTCATAAAATTTCATGATGCTTGACATTATCCTTTGAGCCTTAAGTTTAATCTCAGGACCAACATCTTTTTGGCGCCATTGACGGGGATAGAGAAACGAAGTTGTTTTTCCCTGGGAAAATGACAAGGTAACATTCTATCTTTGATAGTGAAGAAAGATTGAATACTTTATTAAGGATATTTTTATCTTTCACTTGGCGACTACAATCCACCATAGATAAACTGCCATTCGGTCGAAAGAATACCAGAAAGAACCCAGACAATCAACATACCACACTTGTATCTGATCCTGAAAGGTTGTTAAAAATGAAGGGATACATCAAGTCAACTACCGCATCAACAGGTAAGAAATACCAACCAAAATTCACACAAGTCCATACTAAGGTTTCGATTGAAGAACCAACCCCTGAAAATAATATTAAACAAATGCCCTCTGCGGAGGTCTCAACCATACAGTCTGAGGTTAGGCGCAAGAACCTCGAGGAAGTCGTACCCAAAATAAAAATTGAGTTTGACCCTTCTGATTCTCCAAACAACCCAAATAAAAGATCCTCTTCTATACCCGTTGTCGTTAATTTTCTATCTACCTCATCCTCTCCAGAAGTAAAAGTTTCAGTTCTTCGAAACAATGATGAGCATATTGTAAACCTCAATTTTTCCCCTACTGGTTCACCTATCTACACATCTTGTAAGTCCGAAGAAACCAGTCCACGTTTTCCTTTCCCGCCTCCTCTAGATTTTGCATCCCCTCACGATCATTTTCTAGTTTTCCCTTCACCACATCCCGAGGAAGTTGAAAGGTCACCAATTTGGTCCCTAAAAGTTTTCGAAAACCATATTTTTAACTCCCGAAGTTCATCCCCCCAACTTCTAATGGATTCTGTTGGAGGAGTTGGTGCCGAAGGTAGAGGAGGAGGTGGCGCTGGAGGGGGAGGTGGTCAAGGAAAAATTCCACCTCCTAGGATTTTTGCCAAAGTAGCATCCATATACGCTCCTTTGTTCCTTCCCCCCGTCCTTCATGATACACCTTAAAATTATATGAAGAAATTGCCTAAATTTATGGGAGAGGGAGATTTAAATGCCACAAAATACATCACCTTTTTTGATCAATTCGCTAATATCCTAGGGATTGAGCATGAAGACGTTTATTCTAAGATTTTAGTGCAAAATTTCGAGGGACAAGTAAGAAACTGGTTTCGAGGACTCCCATTAAGATCCCTAAGGTCTTATGATGATTTAGAAAATGCTTTTTTAAGACAATGGGGAGAAAAGAAATACCAATTGTACTATCTGACCAAATTTGGGGCTCCGAGAAAGAAAAATTCTGAGTCGGTTCTCGAATTCACCCATAGGTTTAACAAACTCTATCATAATATCCCAACAAAAGTTAAATCCTCTCAACCTGCGATGAAGGTGACTTTCGCAGGGGAGTCTGAGGCTCGATTTCGCCCTACTTTTAAGAGAAAGAAGATCTGCTACCCTCACAGGAATGCTGGATGACACGATATATATCGAATCAAATATGATGGCATCTGGTAAATTAAAATCTAGGGTTGAGACAAGAACCAAGGAAACTAAACGCTTCAGAGAACAAGCAGGACCCTCTGGATTTGGGAGGTCTGCAGAATAAAAAATGGATGACATGGTTAAGATAATAAAATACTTGTCCAATAAAATCTCTAGAATGTAACTAGACCAAGAAAAACCTGATCTATTTTCTAGAAAAGATTTCAGGAGAAATCCCAACTCCCAGACCCAACAAAGATAAGTAAAAAATGAAGATAAAAAAATACAAGCTCCATTTAATTCAGAAAATTTTATAGGAGATGATATACATAATTACGAGGGGTTAGAAGAAGATTTAAAGAACCTTAGTGATGAAGACCAGGAATCTCATCTAACTAGACAAGATTATGAAAGATCATTAGGCCAAGAGCCCTTGTTTAGTAGTGAGGAAAGTATAAATAACCTGGTAGAGTCTGCATATCAAGGAATCGTCGACTCCATAATGGCCGAACTTCAACAGAAGTATAATTTAAGGACCAGAGAAATGAATACTACAAATGATCTACCAAAAAATATCTTATCAAGAAGCAAAGCGAATGAGGCGGTTGTTACTAAACCACTAGTTGAAAAACAATCCACCCAAACCAAAAAAGTTGAAACCAGAGCAACACAAACCAAGAAAACATAAAATATAGAAACACAAACTTCAACTAGGGAATGCAAAAAAACAGCTGGAGGTTTTAGTCTAGAAAATGAAATAAATAAAATTAAAATACCCATGCCCCTGGTTGAGCTTGCCAAGAATCCGATTTATAAAAAACAGATTGCTAAAATGATTAATTTCTTTGATGCAGAATGTCATGCAGACGTAATAAATTTACAAGATGAAAATCCCATGATTATGTTTGGTCCGCACATTGAAAATTATAAGGATTCTGTAGCTCCTTTCTATATTACCTTAACTGTGCATGATCACTTACTTCATAATTTCATGTTAGATTCTGGGGCCTCTCACAGCTTAATGCCTAAAGTTATCATGGAAAAATTGGGCCTTGAAATCACTAGACCTTATCAGGACTTATATTCTTTCGATTCTAGAAAGGTTAAGTGTCTGGGCATGTTCAAAGATCTAGTAGTGGATCTTGCACAGATTCCTGTAAAGAGTATCCTTATGGATGTAGTTGTTGCTGATGTCCCTGCCAAGTATGGCATGCTTTTATCTAGGTCTTGGGGTGCAAAACTCGGAGGATCACTTCAACTGGAAATGACATACACTACGATCCCGATTTTTGGTGGACAATTTACTCGATTGTACAGGGAGACTAGACTGGCATACACTGTAAGTGACCCCCAAAACCCCAAAAATTATCCAATCTATGTTTCCGATCAGGATCTAGGAAATTGTATTTTATCAATAGACGATGATTTTGAATAATGTATAGAAGAAGAAAACAAAAAAAAATGGAAAAACCACATAAAAGTGTAAATAGTAGGGAGGGAATTTGGAAAATGTTTTTTGATGGCGCTTCGTCCCGCTAAGGGGCAGGGGCATGAGTGTTATTTGTTGCACCTAGAGATGAATATGTCATCCCCTTTTCATACATATTAAAATGGGATATTGATTATACTAATAATGTCTGTGAATACGAAGTTCTTGTCTTAGGATTGGAGGTCGCCAGGAAACTAAAAATTGAAAATCTAATAGTTTATGGTGATGTAGAACTTATCGTAAAGAAAATAAAGCGACAATATCAAGCTAAAGATCCAAGGTTAAGGTCATACAAAAATTGTGCCTAGGATCTGATTGAGAATTTCTTCTCATCATTTAACATTCATCACATCCCCATAATAGAAAATCAATAGGCAGATTCCTTGGCCAAAGCAACTGCGACGTTTATACCTCCCACTATCCTAAAGCTGAAGTATCATATAGAAATTAGACACAGACCTTCAATCCCAAATAATGTGCAACATTGGCAGGTCTTTGAAGATGACGAACATATTAAACAATTTCTAGAAATGGTTGATGAATTTTTCGAGACTCATATAGACCAGGAAAACCAAAACGATTCTATTTGGATCATGAAAGAAGGTGAAGATCCTAAAAGGTTCCAATATAAGATCACAAATCATCAAATGATGGTACTTAAGAACAATCAGATCCCCAGAGGTTTGATACCTTTAGAAAGATTGTTTGACAAATATGATGTTGTCGCAAGAGTTGGTTCTGGGCTGTAACAGAGCCAAGCCTTAACACATTTTAAATGAAATAAATTTTGTCACTCAGAATTGATTTGGGTTGCGTGCAAGTAAATTCGAGATAACCATGAACCACTTTTGATTAGAATTTTCCCCTTCCAACCTGAGAGGGATCTCTCGAATATATGACACGATAGGGTGTTCGATAAGCTTAACAGTGGGAAGATCTGTGGGTAACATAAAGTTTTGAGGTTTTTAGGGTTGATGGGTTGGAATGGAAAGTAGTCCATTGGGCATGGAGTCAAATGATCAAGCAAGTAATAAGAGTGTTTCGGCAATGGAAATCCATGGAGTAGAGGCGAGATAGAAGATGATTACAGAGGGAAGGATTTATAAAAAGTATGACAGCAGAATAAAGAGAAAACATATCAAAATACAAGGAGCACTTAGAAATGAGTGAATTCCAAGCATAAATCAGTGGAAAGAGATAGTTGGGACAGAGCATCTAGCAAAGGATGAATTCTGAACCTTCAGATCTCTGTAAGAAATAACCTATAACCTATCCTGCAATAGAGCATCTAACAAATGGATGAATTCCATTGCAAACACATGTTACAAATCAGGAAGAAAAAGTGAATGGAAAAACCAGTCCGCAACAGAGCATCTAACAGAGGATGAATTATTTTACAAAACAGTTACAAATTGAGAAGAAAATATAGATGGAGAGATATTGAAACTAATAAAATGGACAAACTTTGCAAGCAACATCACAATAATCTTTGATGTAGATTAAAAATGGCTCTGCACTCTTTTATTTAAACAGGAAAACAAATGCTACAACCCAGGAGTACTACTCCTGTGTGTCTTCCACCCCCCCCTTGTGTTTACAAATCTGCCTCATATATGTATTGAGGTCGAAATCCTCTCTAATCTAAAAGATAACAACAGTTACAACCAATTCTTGAAACTTTCTGCCTTAGAAAATGGGCCAAATTGCTGAAAACTAGGGCTGCGGTTATGGCTCTGTATCTTGCGAATCACGACAACTATGTATAAACTAAAAGATGCTTTTGTGCATCTATTTATTCTGAGCAAAATTGTCTCTCAATTCCCCCAGACCTATTTTCATTTTCCCCAAATCTGCATTTAACAAACATGTGTCAAAACATGAAAATATGAAATCCGAAAATTAGGGCTCGGAGATGGATTCGATTCTCCCAATCTGTGACTCCTCTAAAAAAAATGAAAGAGGCTAATTATCTCTGATTTTTTAGGCACAAAATCCTCCAACCATTTCTCAAAATGATACTCCAGTCGCTTTTAATCCTCATTTGAAAATGATGACTCAACATAGTAAAAAACGCCACATTTCGGAAAACGAACCTCATCTTGCGTGGGACTTTTGACTGCCTTAACAAGCTCAAAATTAAATTCTGAAGCCACCACTGGACAACTTAGGATTTTTATATGTCGATCGACTATTCAAACGCGAAAAAAGGCCTCTCCACGGCTGAGAAAATTGCGTTTTTCTAAAACATTTTTGCATATGACTGGAGTCCCGATTTCAGGTTTTCGGGATTCAGGGAAATGAAGAAGTGGTTATTAAAATATCCACGTCGGCCAAATCCCCGATGGAAAAATCCATGAAACAGATTTCAGCTTTTACATTGCACTCTTTCGAGCCTTTGATTTTCGAGTATCATGTCCTCAAGAGTTATGACATGCAAGGAATCCCGAATCGCGAAGGGATTAATTAGACGATAATCATTTGTTTTAATTTCTTAATTAATCACGATTATCAATTAATCTTTAACCTTTCGTGGATTTAAGTGTCGGGACTTCGATAATACTTGATGCGAGAAATCTCGAATCGCGAAATTGCGATGAGATTTATTAACATTAATCTTTCTTAATCTTTATTTGACCCGGCTTATCCTTTAATACTTTAGTGAATTCAGGGATCGGGGCTGTAGTTATTAAAATATCTACGTCGGCCAAATCCCCAACGACAAAAAACCTGGACTCTTGAGATTTTTCTCCATGTGGCTTAATTCTTAGTGTATGCAGTCATTCCATTGCCAATGCTTCCATTCATTCTCCTTGTGACTCAACACTCGAACATATGGTACGTTTCTTTGATTCTCACATGAACCCTGTATTTGGATTTTTCGTGAGTTGGCTTGTGACTATTATACTGTTGTGGCATTTGGGGATGATTTCAGCGTTATTTGACTGAATATGATAGGTATATAACATTCAGTGATGCACGTGACAGACAAATGGTCATTTTCTCACATCTACACTTTTGGCAGTTAAACACTATAAATTTTTTTCTCTCCTAAGTTACCGAATGCTAAAATTTCAATATTTGTTACAACAGAGGCTCCATCTAGGGATGGTGCTTTCCTGCAAAGTGCCAAGAATAGTAGACCACATGCCTTCATCCATTGGGTGACCTGAGATCATCCTTATCAAACACTGAACCCTGTCACTTTTCTTGCACATTTCTGAAACAAAAAACTGCTTATGCATTCATTGGGCTATGGAGTCATAATGCTTTAAAACAAAACCATACTAGATTCCAAACTAAACTAGAAACATACTGAAAACCATTCTTGTACTCTAGTGCGCAAAGTCAAGCTTATTTATATACATCACCTACTCTAATCGATATCACTGCTTTGTTCAAGTATAGGAAAACTTCCAAATCAACCAAGTGAGTATCCGACTAACCAACTTAATTATGCTTCCATATTTGAGCAGAAAAATGACAGGAGCAACTTCAAATTCCAAAACATGCCCTGGGAGAAGGTACTTATAGTTTTGCAATTCAGACTTCAAGATGTTGGAAATAAAAAAATCAGTCCCCCATTTTGACTCCATATAAACTGCTACTAGATCATAAAAGTAACATAGAAATACCTCATTTTGTTGTTGTTCCAATTGACTGAAATGTTGTTGCTTGTTGCCTTTACTGATCTGAATGTTAAATGTGGACTACTCAATATTTGTTGGGGAAACATGCATGATCAAATACTGATCTGAACCTGTCTTCTGAATTCATATCCCTGTAATCTGAATTCATCACTATGATATGCTGGCCTATTACAACTGACAATTTTTAAGAGAGAAGAAGAGATATATTATTCATTTCCTACATTATTGTCTTGATAATGATCAAGTGAAAACCGAGTCTGAAAATATGCATCATGAAAAATTTTCTGATCACCCTCTCCGACAATGATGTCTTTAGAGGATGTATCAAAGTTAAAAGGATCTTCATTGGACTCTTGAACAACAGATTCATATCTATTTTCAATCATAGCATTCATTCTTTTCTGATCATCTCTTAGTTGATGAATAGGATTTGATGAAATTTCATTAGACGAAAAATCTTTAAAATCCTCTTCATCATCACTATATTCATCAAATACTGGAAAATCAGAATAAAATCCTGAAGATTTCTGCATTGAAAAATCAACAATCTGATCTTGAAACAGATTTCGAAAAATATCGCTGTCTTCTTCATCATCAACAGCCTTTACATCATCCTCGAACACCAAACGTTCTTCAAGATGGTTAAACATGACAACCACCTCTTTTTCATGAAACAAAACATAGTCTACAAGATATTCAAGACTATGTGGATGTTGCAAATCTGCGTAAGCAGAGGTTGCAACATGACTGTTCAGGAGCAGATCTATCTCTTCTTCTGTTAAAAGAGGAGGTGGTCTATGAAATTTCTGTATCAAGCAACTATTGTTTTCTTTCTCTTCTGCAGGTTGACCATGATGCTGAATATCTTCTTCTTGAATATTATCACAAGAGTTATCATATCCTGTTTCTCTATCAACCAACTCTTCGTCATGCTGGTCACCTTCATCCACTTGAGAAATTTCTGTTGTTTCTTCCTCCTCTTCAAGAGGATTTGTTTGATCTTCTTGTCTTATGAATTCTATACTACAACAATCTTCAAAAATGATTTCAACTAAATATATCCTCTTACAATATTGATGAAAAAGTGTGTGAAAATCTTTCAATGAAGGTGTTACCCATGATTTCGGTCCTCATGATGATGTATTGATAATGGTGTACTCGGGCTCTTCATAAGAACTTTCTCCTGAGAAAAGTTACTTTCATCTCTTCCCAGAAAAATCATTTTTGAAGAAGGTTCGCAGGCTGCTAATAGATTTGGGTGCGAGAATGTATGATTCTCGCAGGCTGTCTTAAGCCAGGGTGCAAACTTCTCGCACTATGTTGAACTGCTAGGGTGCAAACTCTTCCTAAAGCATGGAAAAAGATGAATTCTCGATGTTTCTAGAAGGGAATCTTCTAGAAGGATGGGTTGGCATTCGAATGGTTATCCTTATACTGGATTCCCAGATATTGTGGGATCATTCTTATCCAAGTAACTAATTCATTCTCTCCTATATATTGAGGGAATTCTCATGGAAAAGGTTAAGCAAGATTCATTGGAGAATTGGTGAAAAGGATTGTGTGAAGGACTGAAGCTTGAACAACAGCTTGGAGACCCCAGCAAGTCTACCAAGAGGATTTGATCTTCTTCATACAAGTATTGCAAGTGTGTGTGTCAGAGCCAAGAGCCATCGAAAGGAAGTTTGCGACATCAAGGCTCAGGTTGTAATCTTTACTTTCCATTAATATGATACAGTGGCATGTCCATTTCCCATAAAACTATTTCCACTTTATTGTGTAATTCCTTGATCATACACATAGGTTGACTGTTAAATATATTGTGCTATCTTCACTTTGGTTGGTTTGTGTTGTCTTGGTCTTGACTTCACGAGAGCACTGGAGCGAAGCAGGAGCAACAGAGACCCTAGGAAGCGATATAAAGGTATGTTATTCGTTCCTTCCTACTAGTTGATTCAATGGTCAAAACTTAGGGAAAGAGTCATGTCCTGTCCTGTTTTGTTCTAGATCCAGGTGGATCTAGGGAGATCAGTTAGTGTCCACACCTACCGATTAGTCCGATAACAAAATTGGCGACTCCACTGGGGAACATCCCATTTTATTTGTGGCTTTTGGTATTTTTCTGTGGCCATTTTCTCTGGTTTTACTTTTCTCCTGTCCTATCAATCTCTGAGTCTTCAGGATATCCTGATAGACCCTCTGGGTCCAGAGGCCTTTTCAATTTTTGCTTCATTTTCCAAAATTTTGACTATGTTCAGACATTCTCACACTATACTTCATTGCAGCCTGCGAGAATTGGTAGGGTTCACACTCTGCCTTTAGGATTCAGTGCGAGGTTCTCGCACCCTTCTCAAGGGTCACCTGCGAGAATTAGTGATTCTCACACTGTGTAGTATTGCCAGCCTACGAACTTGTTTTTTCAAAAATTTGGATTTGATTTTTGGCATCTTCAACAGCCTAGATCTATTTAGTTGCCTCATAAGAGTTTCTTGGACCATTGATTGATGTCTTTCTTGTCTTTGTTTGCGTGCATGAACAGTCTTAGGATTTCAAGGCTCTTCTTGTCACTTTTGTCTTGACTTTTGTTTCTTGAATTTTCTTGGCATAACCATACTCTATGATTTCGGGATCTGAGTGTGTTTGATTAGTTAAGAACTGGTGATCGGTTGAAAGTTGAGGTTTCTTGGTCTTTATCATTTGCCTATTGTTTGAAAGATCGTTTTTTCTTGTGCACTTGAAAAGACTATTTTGGTTTGCTCTTTATTTTTGTTTTCATTGAAAGAGTTGATTGGTTTGTCATTGCTTGTTTATTGGTTTTTGATTTTCAGTACTCTTACTATCATAGTATGGGTCATTTTTGAAAAGTGAACAAAAGTTTTTCTTTCAAAAAATCATTTTCGTTTTCGAAAAACCTTGACAATCACTTGTTGAAATTATTGAAAAAGACACAATAGAGATTTTTTGTTGATATGTGATTGCTTGTATTTGCATTTTAAAGGAAATGTTGCATTGTAGTTCAAGGTTGATCTAGAAATTTTTCTCTCTCTCATACATAGGATTCATTGAACGAAAAGTGATATATTTCATTCTCATCCTTGCATTGTTGGGTCAGAGTCATACAACATAAGTTTCACCTCCGTTGCCTTTGAGTAAACAACAACTCTTAATAACACTGCGTAATCATAAAATTTATCTAGTAACTCTTTTCTAGGGTTTTATTACACCAACATTTAGCTAGGCTAGCGCTTTGGAGTAGGAAGAGAGATACACTCTCCAAAAGCACAAAACACACAATAGCATCTTGTGTTAGGGAGTGTTAAATTCCATTTGCAACATCTTGTCCTGGGAATCCCTTCTTACACAAGGGTCAAGCACGAGGTCGCATTGATATTGGCAGAGTTACTCACTCTGCTTTGTTGATATCAGTGTGTTATCACCCCATAAATTATGGGAATCAACTGATGACTGGGATATTATCTGTCTCTAGTGTTTTTGTTGACAAATTATTTTTCATTCTGCAAATAATTTGAGAAAAGGAAAAAAGAAAAAAGAAAAAGAAAAATAAAAGGAAAAAGAAAAAGAAAAAAGAAAAAAGAAAAAAGAAAAAAGAAAAAAGGAAAAAGAGGGCATACAATAATTGAAATAAAAGCCCCATGCAATAATGGTAACTTGGTCCATACCTTTCAAGCATGGCCAAGTTCTTTTAAATTTGATGTTGATAGGGTAGTGAATGATTTGGCTAAATTGTTTAATCTTAGCCAAAATGTCTAGGTTAGATTAGTGGATAAATCTGGCCAGACTATCTAATCCTGGTCAGATAGCCCCAAGATAGAGTAATTTCTTAACCCAATAGTTTAATCTAGGTTAACTGTCATAGGAAGATAGGTTAGCATGTAGGTTAGTTGCTTCATTGTTTCACTCCAATAAAACCAGCTTGATGTAAAATGTTGCACCATGTCTCAAAAGCCTAAAGATAGTTGTCCGAACCCCCTTGGTGGTGTTATTTGAAAGTTTGGGAAAAAACCCATAAAAACGCTTTTATCCTAAGTTTTCCCAGCGCATGTGTTCTCCGCACCCAAGTTTATACTTCCTGTACATTTCAACGGTTTTGATCTCGGCACCCAGATCTACGGTGCACAGAGCATTCCGGACCCCCCCGACCGTTCTGCTTTTAATGGAAGAGGGGGGGGGGGTCCGGAATCGGTAAT
>ML806858.1:117218-138425 GCA_009831015.1 Picea engelmannii
GCCGGTGTGGTTGTTTTCCACTCAGGTAATCCCGAATGCAGTAAGTGCTTCGGTCGTAAGCACTTCCCCCCAAGAGCATCAACCTCATGTTGATCCTTCACCTTCTTCACCAATAAGGTCTTCTTCGCCTTCTTCGCTTGCAATGTCACCTTCCGTTTCATCTTCTTCGTCAGGTGAAAGTTCTGAAGCTAGTAACCCAGTGAATCAGAAGAAGAAGAAAAGGAAGAATAAGAAGAAGAAAATTAAGCAAGAATCCAAACCTCCAACCACTGTCAAACATGTTGGAAAACAACCAGTTACTGTTAATCGTGTTGGGAATGTTGATGATGTCAAGATCGCCCAAACAACCCGTAAGCCCAAGTACCCTTGCAGGCTTTGTAAGGGTAGCCATCTTCTTAAGGAATTACCTGGTCTATCCCAGGTTATAGAAGCATGGTCTACACATCCTCGCCAACCCACGTCGTTAGCCTCTGAACAACATGCTGACAAACCCCTGTCAACCAGTCATGATACGGTTGGGAAGAAGAAAAGTGGAGTCAAGTTCCCATGCATGTTATGCAAAGGGAGTAATCTCACTCACCTTTTCCCTTGTATGGATGAAGCCTCTAAATTACTGGAAGACATGACTGTTTCACAACCTCAACTTCCAGCTTCTTACCGTAATATTTCTCTCAACCCTCCAATAGTTGATGGAATGATCACTTCGGTCCCTTCACCAGTCAATCTGGTTGATCATGTGGTCAATCTGGTCACGTCCTTAGTTGAACCAATTGACGAAGTGGTTGATCCGATACCTTCATCTGTCCATCCCACTCTCCCTTTAGAGAGGGTTAACAAAATGGTTGATCCGATTCCATCCTCGGTCAACCCCACTTTCCCATTAGAGAGTGAAATCCAAGTGGTCGATCCGTTTCCACCTGTCAACCCCATTCTCCCATTGGATAATGAAACCCAAGTGGTCGATCTGATCTCTCCATCAATCGATCCTACTCTCCCGCTAGAGAGTAAACCCGATACTACACATGTTTTTCTCGTTGATACAAAATCTCCCGTGCCGAGGGGTATTCCTCCTTCTCCCGTAGGACCCCCTCAAAGTAATGAGGCCATCCATTTTGATTGGGGTGTGCTAACTAGACCTTGGCTTCCCTCTTACCTTCCTTTCCAGATTACAGTACAGGTTTGTGGTCGAAACATTCCTCAAACGTTGATAGATGAAGGTTCGTCTGTTAGTATTTTGTCCTCTCTTGCTTAGCAAGATTTGGGTTGTCCTCCACTTGCGCCGGTTACACAGAGTCTGTTAGCTTTTAACAGAAGAACCAGTCAACCTTTAGGGACCCTTCCTCAGTTTCCTGTAACTTTGGGAGGGAAAACTGTCTTTATTGACGTCATGGTAGTCCAAGACCCCTTGGATTTTTCTTTACTCCTTGGGCGGGATTATGTCTATGCCATGAAAGCCATTGTGTCCACTCTTTTTCGTGTGATATATTTCCCTCACGATGGACGGGTTGTGATTGTTGATCAACTTTCATTCATTGACGCCGCCTGGATTGCCTCCCTAAATGGTTCTTATATGCAGATGGTATCGCCCCCGCCACAGGTCAATTATGTGGCATTGTCGCCCATGGCTTCAACTTCTGATGACTTAGATCCAGTAGTTGACATGGTGATCTCTTCGATAGGGTTGTTAGAGCCTGATCTCTTTACTCCTGTCACGACCCTCAACATGGTGTCCTTCCAGAGTGTGTTTCTTCCTTCCAGTGAAGACCTCTTGGAAGCCATGACCGAGTTTTGTCCCTTGACATGGTGTCATTCTGGAGCATTGTCCTCTTGGAATCCATGATCAAGAAGAGACTTCCGAGGATAGTTTTTGCGTCTCTGAGGCAACCTCGTTAAAAAATGAAACATATGTCTTTGAGCATGGTTTTTTGATTTCAAGCTCGTTAAAAAATGAAACCAGTTTTGAGGATAGTTTTTTCGTCTCTGTGGCAACCTCGTTAAAAAATGAAACAGAGGTTACGAGCATAGTTCTTGTTTCTGTGTCAAGCTCGTTAAAAAATGAAATAGTTTTCCCCCTCTGTATTTGAGTCAAGTCCTTTGTCTAGTATTTGAAGCTTCATTTCATTCTCCTTTGCAGTTGGATGAAACGAAGCTTGGGGGGAATTCGCTTACAACCTCTGGACTTCATGCTAAAGTTTGAGCCACTAGCTTCTTAAGCTGGGGGCTAAGTACCAACCATGCATTGGGAAGTTGCAAGCATAGTTTTCTATGGTTCAAGGTTGTGTAAAAATGAAACCACTAACCTCAAGCATAGTTTCCTCTGGTTCAAGCTTGTGTAAAAATGAAACCAGGTCCAAGCATAGTTTTGTTTAGTTTTTAAGCTTGTGTAAAAAATAAAATCTATCCCAAGCATAGTTTTGTTTTGTTTTGAAGCTTGTGTAAAAATGAAAACAATCCCGAGCTTAGTCTTCGTTCTTGCTCATGCTCATAAATACATGAGAATAAGTTACCGAGCTTAGTCTTTGTTCTTTCTTGTGCTCGTAAATCAATGAGAATGTAACCGAGTATACTTTTCTCACTTTTTCGGACTCGTAAAGGTTATACGAAAAAGGAACCCCCTGGAGTCCTCTTTAAGCTCTTTTCAGACTCTCTAAACATGAAAAGATTGATGAGCGACCTTGTTCTTTTCACGCTCGTTAAATTATTTGAAGAAAACGTCTATTGAGCGATATTTTATCTCTTTTTCGGTCTCATCAGACTACTTTATGAAAAAGGAACTGAGAGAGTACTGAGAGAGTTCTCTTTTAAGTGTTTTTCCAGACTCTATAATCATGAAAAACCTTCGAGTTTTCTATCTTTGGACTTGTTAAACAAACATCGACAGACCCGTGATGGGACCGAACCACTCCTTCTTAGGGTTCGTTAAACATACTCCGAAGGACTTATCCGAAGGATAAGCTTATATCAACAAGCCTATGTTATCCTCCTCAAGCTTGCGTAAAAATAAAGAGGTACTCGCCAAAAATGGTGGGGGAAAATTTGGGAAAGGGATGTGTTTTTCATTTTCGTATTGATTGGCAGTAAGTGTCGCTCTTGAACATGACACCCCCTATTCATCATTTGAAGCCAGTTTGGGAAATCCATTTGTCTCTCGTTCGATTTGCTACAAGGTCATTCCCTGTGTCGTCTTTGAGTCAATGCTGCCAAATCATTGGTCGTGTCGTTCATATGTTCAAGAGAAGTCCATCTGAAACCTATATTGAGTCGACCATCTGCAGTTATCCATTGTCTCTGTGTCGGCCTTCCCTGTGTCCAGTTCAATTTACATCATACTCTGTTTCACCTTCAAAATCTGTTACTCATTTCGTGTCATTGATGGGGGATACATCAAGGCCCTCCTGTGACGAGTTTTGTTTTGTCGAATTCAACTCATTATCCGGAATCAAGACTTAGAAATTCTTTGGTACCTTGGAGCTTGCATGCCTTAATGGCAGGTTTCCTCGCTTTCGACAGTGGGTTTACATCATTGACCCTTGATCGAAAGATTCCATCGGATGTTTGACTTCAACTCATTCATTCACACTCGATGGATTGTACTAGAGTACCTTGGGAGTCATTGACATCAATGGTGATTTCCCTCGCACTTGTTAACCATTTCATCAATGACCGGTAATCAAGTGGTTTCTGCCATGTTCGACTTCAACACATGTAATCACATGGTCAGATTCGTACTTTGGGTGACGAGATTGAATACCTTGGATATCATCTCTTTTTTCCAGGTTGCGATGGCGTATGTATAATTTGCGACACATAGATCCACTGTGTATGTCTTGTGGCTCTTTCGGCTTCATTCGAAATTTCTCGCATAGATCCACGGTGTATTCTTGGTGGCTATGCTATATTTTGATGGCATGGATCCATAGTGTATGATTGGTGGCCATGACCCATGCCTATAATTTCATCAGTCTATGATCTGAGTATGGGAATGCCTACCTCAAAATTGGTATATATGATATTTTGCAGATGTTTGGTTGTGCACAGGTTTCCGATTAGGTGTGCTCCTGGTTTCTGACACACACATGCAGCTTACAAAGTCTTTCAGCTGTCACTAGTTCCAACCTCATACTTTTGGGGGCATTCTGTTACCCATGATTTTGGTCCTCATGATGATGTATTGATGATGGTGTATTCAGGCTCTTCATAAGAACTTTCTCCTGAGAAAAGTTACTTTCATCTCTTCCCAGAAAAATCATTTTTGAAGAAGGTTTGCAGGCTGCTAATACATTTGGGTGCGAGAATGTATGATTCTCGCAGGTTGTCTTAAGCCAGGGTGCAAACTTCTCACACCGTGTTGAACTGCTAGGGTGCAAACTCTTCCTAAAGCATGGAAAAAGATTAATTCTCGATGTTTCTAGAAGGGAATCTTCTAGAAGGATGGGTTGGCATTCGAATGGTTATCCTTATACTGGATTCCCAGATATTGTGGGATCATTCTTATCCAAGTAACTAATTCATTCTCTCCTATATATTGAGGGAATTCTCATGGAAAAGGTTAAGCAAGATTCATTGGAGAATTGGTGAAAAGGATTGTGTGAAGGACTGAAGCTTGAACAACATCTTGGAGACCCCAGCAAGTCTACCAAGAGGATTTGATCTTCTTCATACAAGTATTGCAAGTGTGTGTGTCAGAGCCAAGAGCCATCAAAAGGAAGTTTGCGACATCAAGGCTCAGGTTGTAATCTTTACATTCCATTAATATGATACAGTGGCATGTCCCTTTCCCATAAAGCTATTTCCACTTTATTGTGTAATTCCTTGATCATACACATAGGTTGACTATTGAATATATTGTTCTATCTTCACTTTGGTTGGTTTGTGTTGTCTTGGTCTTGACTTCATGAGAGCACTGGAGCGAAGCAGGAGCAACAGAGACCCTAGGAAGCGATATAAAGGTATGTTATTCATTCGTTCCTACTAGTTGATTCAATGGTCAAAACTTAGGGAAATAGTCATGTCCTGTCCTGTTTTGTTCTAGATCCAGGTGGATCTAGGGAGATCAATTAGTGTCCGCACCTACCGATTAGTCCGATAACAGAAGGAATACTGGAATGGGGTAAAGATTTATACCAGAGCCTAACATCTCTTTCCAATGAAAACATAAACAACTTCATGAGGACATCTTCATGATGTACATTTAATTCATCCATGAGCTTGTGGAATTCAAACAAGTGTTGAGCAGGAATGTTGTCAGCGTATTCACCAAATTTAGGAAGGACATCTTCCAAAACTTTAATGTCTGGAACAGTTTTTGGAAAACCATAAACATTTGTAAAGTCCAGAGCAACAAACCTTGCAACAATCCGAGCAACAAACAAATTTGACATTTTGAGACCAGTGGAGTTGCCAGCAAAATCATGTAGAGTCTATGAACCAAGGAGTCGCCAGGTGAATGATCATAGCCAATTGAATTCCTATCCCTTTTTCACCATCAAGAGATAGATTTGAACTTTGTCGTATCCCAGGGAAGATAACTTCGTCCTTCGTCCCCGACAACGACGCCATAAAATGTTATCGCAAGAGTTGGTTCTAGGATGTAACAGAGCCAAGCCTTAACACATTTTAAATGAAATAAATTTTGTCACTCAGAATTGATTTGGGTTGCGTGAAAGTAAATTCGAGATAACCATGAACCAATTTTTATTAGAAGCTGCCCCTTCCAACCCAAGAAGGATCTCTCGAATATTTGTCACGATAGGATGTTCAATAAGCTTAACAATGGGAAGATCTGTGGGTAACAAAAAGTTTTGAGGTTTTTAGGGTTGATGGGTTGGACCAGAAAGTAGTCCATTAGGCATGGAGTCAAATGATCAAGCAAGTAATCAGAGTGTTTCGGCAATGGAAATCCATGGAGCAGAGGCGAGATAGAAGTTGATTACAGAGGGAAGGATTTATAAAAAGTATGGCAAAAGAATAAAGAGAAAACATATAAAAATACAAGGAGCACTTAGAAGTGAGTGAATTCCAAGCATAAATCAGTGGAAAGAGATAGTTGGGACAGAGCATCTAGCAAAGGATGAATTCTAAACCTTCAGATATCTGTAAGAAATAACCTATAACTTGTCCTACAATAGAACATCTAACAAATGGATGAATTCCATTGCAAACACATGTTACAAATCAGGAAGAAAAAGTAAATGGAAAAACTAGTCTGCAACAGAGCATCTAACAGAGGATGAATTCTATTACAAAACAGTTACAAATTGAGAAGAAAATATAGATAGAGAGATATTGAAACTAATAAAATGGACAAACTCTGCAAGCAACATCACAAGAATCTCTGATGTAGATTAAAAATGGCTCTGCACTCTTTTATTTAAACATGAAAACAAATGCTACAGACCAGGAGTACTACTCCTGTGTGTCTTTTTCCCCCCCTTGTGTTTACAAATCTGCCTCATATATGTATTGAGGTCGAAATTCTCTCTAATCTAAAATATAACAAAAGTTACAACCAATTCTTGAAACTTTCTGCCATAGAAAATGGGCCAAACTGCCGAAAACTAGGGTTGCGGTTATGGCTCTGTATCTCGCGAATAGAGAAAAATATGTATAAACTAAAAGAGGCTTTTGTGCATCTGTTTATTCTAAGAAAAAACCTCTCTCAGTTCCCTCATACCCCTTTTCATTTTCCCCAAATCTGCATTTAACAAACATGTGTCAAAACAGGAAAATATGAAATCCAAAAATTAGGGCTCGGAGATGGATTCGATTCTCCCAATCTGTGACACCTGTAAAAAAAATTGAAAGAGGATAATTATCTCTGACGTTTTAGGCACAAAAATCGCCAACCGTTTCTCAAAATGATACTCCAGTTGCTCAGAATCCTCATTTGAAAATGATGACTCAACATAGTAAAAAATGCCACATTTTGGAAAATGAACCTCATTTTGCGTAGGATTTTTTACTGCCTTAACAAGCTCAAAATTAAATTCTGAAGCCACCAATGGACAACTTAGGATTTGTATATGTCGATTGACTATTCGGACGCGAAAAAAGGCCTCTCCACGGCTAAGAAAATTGCGTTTTTCTAAAGCAGTTTTGCATATCACTGGAGTCCCAATTTCGGGTTTTCAGAATTCAGGGAAACGAAGAAGTGGTTATTAAAATATCCATGTCGGAAAAATCCCCGATGGTCGAATCCTTGAAACAGATTTCAGCTTTTACATTGCACTCTTTCGGGCCTTCGATTTTTGGGTATCATGTCCTCAAGAGTTATGACATGCAAGGAATCCCGAATAACGAAATCACGATGGGATTAATTAGACGATAATCATTTGTTTTAATTTCTTAATTAATCACGATTATCAATTAATCTTTAACCTTTTGTGGATTTAAGTGTTGGGACTTTGATAATAATTGATGCGATAAATCCCGAATTGTGAAATTGTGATGAGATTTATTAACATTAATCTTTCTTAATCTTTATTTGACCCAGCTTATCCTTTAATACTTTAGTGAATTCAGGGATCGGGGTTGTAGTTATTAAAATATCCACGTCGGCCAAATCCCCGACGACAAAAAACCCGGACTCGTGATTTTTTTCTCCATGTGGCTTAATGCTCGGTGTATGCGGTCGTTCCACTGCCAATGCTTCCATTCATTCTCCTTGTGACTAAATGCTCGAACATATGGTACATTTCTTTGATTCTCACATGAACCCTATCTTTGGATTTTTCGTGAGTTGGCTTGTGACTGTTATATTGTTGTGGCATTTGGGGATGATTTCAGCGTTATTTGACTGAAGATGATAGGTAGAGAACATTCAGTGATGCACGTGACATACAAATGGCCATTTTCTCACATCTACACTTTCGATAGTTAAACACTATAATTTTTTTTCTCTCCTAAGTTACCGAAAGCTAAAATTTCAATATTTGTTACAACAGATGACATACCCTTGAAATCTACACTACGAGCTCAGCCGAAGGAGGTTGAAGACTGTGACATAGGAACTAAATAAGAACTAAGATAGTCAAGTTATATAAATACCTTCCATCTCAGGTGAAGAATAAATATGCCGAATTGCTTAAAAAATGCAAAGACATCTTTTCCTGGTCCTATGATGATTTAAAAACTTATGATACCTCAGTGATTGAGCATAAGATCCCTTTGAAGCATGGTATCAAAACTTTTAGACAAAAGCTGAGACAGATCAATCCTGTCATCTTACCTATAATATAAAGAGAGGTCAAGAAGCTTCTTGACACAAATATTATTGTTCTGCTTAGATATTCTGAATGGGTAGAAAATTTGGTACCCGTCAGGAAGAAAAGTGGAGAAATTAGGCTTTGCGTGGATTTCAGAAATTTAAATTGGTCATCCCTGAAGGATAAATACCCGCTACCGAAAATGGATCATCTCCTGGAAAAGTAGTGGGAGCTAACAAAATGTCGATGATCGATGGTTTCTTAGGTTATAACCAAATTGCTGTCCACGAAGATGATAAAGAAAAACTGCATTCACTACTCCGTGGGGAACTTTCATGTATTATAAAATGTCATTTGGTTTGATGAACACATGGGCCACCTTCCAAAGAGTAGTGGATATAGCTTTCATCAGTGAGAGAGATAAGTTTGTTGTTATTTACTTAGATAATATAACAATCTTCTCAAATTTTGATGCAAAACATCTGGTTCATCTCAAACAAACCTTTGAGAAATGTAGAAAATTTGGTTTGTCTCTTAACCCTAAAAAGTATCATTTTGCTATGAAAGAAGGAAAACTTCTAGGTCATATAGTATCAAAATATGGAATCAAGGTCAATCCCAAGCGAATCGAGGCTATTGACACAATAAGCATTCCTAGAAATAAAAAGGAAATCCAGTCTTTTTTAGGTAAAATAAATTTTCTAAGAAGGTTTATCCCTAACTTTGCTGAAATTGTCAAATTAATCACAAATATGCTAAAAGAAGACACTGAAATCAAATGGACTACCAAAGCTAAAGCGTCGTTCGAGCGAGTTAAGAAATCTATAAGTGAAGCTCCGATATTAGCTAGTCCTGACTATACTAAGGAATTCTCGATCTTCTCTTTCGCATCAAAACATACTATCGCAACATTACTTCTCCAAAAGAATGAAGAAGGTTTTGAATAACCGATAGCCTTTTTAATTAAAAGTCTCAGAGACGCCAAAGTAAGATATGATATCCTAGAAAAGAAAGCCTACACGATGGTGAAAGCTCTCAAAGCTTTCAGGACATATGTACTGCACTCTAGAATAATCACCTATGTGCCAACAAGCTCTGTCAAAGATATATTGGTACAACTAAACAGTGACGGTAGGAGAGGTCAGTGGTTAGCCAAAATTCAGGAGTTTGATCTAGAGGTCAAACCGACCAAGCTGGTTAAAGGTCAGGGTCTAGAAAAATTATTAGCAGAGTCGAATTTCAGAGCACTTGGGATAAACCATCTGGAATCACATTGACCTATTTTCGACATAGGAGAGATTGATGATAAAACCCATACAGTTCATGTCGAGGACAAATTTTCTTCCTCTGAATGGTATCGCGATATCATTTCATATCTCCTCACTCTTCAGTGCCTGAGTGATATGACTACATCCAAAGCAAGAACGTTGAAATTACATGCAGTTAAATACTGTATTATCAAGGGTCAACTGTATTGGAAATATCCTTTAGGTTTCTTGTTACGTTGTCTAACAGAACCTAAAACAAAAGATGTCATAAATGAATTTAAAAAAGGAGTGTGTGGAGGACATCACACCTGGAGGGCCATGACCTAAAAGATCCTAAGAGCTGGATATTATTGGCCAAAGTTATTCACTGATGTGAATGCTAAGGTTAGAGCCTGCAACCCTTGCCAATTGTTTTCTGGCAAGCAAAATATCCTTCCACTACCTTTGGTCCCAGTCAAGACAGAGGATCATTTTCAACAATGGGGTCTGGACTTCATTGGAGAAATCCACCCACAGTCAAGCGACCAACATAAATGGATTTTAACCGCTACCGATTATTTCACAAAATGGGTGGAAGCCATTCCAACTCGAAATGCCACAGACTCGGTAGTTATAAAATTTTTGGAGGAGAACATCCTATCCATATTTGGCTGCCCCCAGAAAATAGTTACAAATAATGCTCAAGCATTCAAATCTATGGAAATTATAAGTTTTTGTCAAAAATACAACATCGTGCTGGGGAATTCTACAACCTATTATCCTCAGGGAAATGGGTTGGCTGAATCGTCCAACAAAAGTTTGATGAATATAGTCAAGAAAGTACTAACGGAGAATAAGAAGGCTTGGCACGTCCACCTAAAGTACGCCTTATGGGAAAACCGGATTGACACTAAGAAATCAATAGGTATGTCTCCTTTCCAAATGGTTTATGGCACTGACGTGATCCTCTATATCAATTTAGCTCTTCCAGTAATGAAGTTGTGGAAAGCTGCAAACAAAGAGATGAATGACGTAACAAGTAGGATAAATCAAATAATTGAAGTCCAACAAAACAACTCCGAAGTCGATGATAGAGTTAAAAAATAACAAGATAATATGAAATCCCTTTTCGACAAAAAAATGAAAGACAAAGAATTTCTTCCTGGGGATTTAGTTTTGAAATGGGATGCCAGGAAAGAAGATGCAGGAAAACATGAATACTTATTATCATAGAAGAAATAAGGAGGTAGCATAATCTTATGCTTGGTTTTTAAAATGGTTATTTTCTCAAAACAGGTGATAAATTAACAGTTGGTTTGATTGGAAACGAAAATAGCATCTGAGGTATGAACTTCCATACTCGTGGTTTAAGATAAATTTGTTTTTTGAAATAAATCCTATCATATATAAACAAGGTTCTCCTCTCGTAAATATAATCACCTAGACAAAGATCAGAAAGTATAAATTTCTAGATTTCCGAGTCAAATAAAAATAAGACAAAAATAAAATAAAAAGAAAAGAAAATAGAATAGAAGGGAAGCTTGATAATCAAGAGGTGAACCTATGCGGAAATACGTTTCCTTTTCAAACCCTATGTTTCCTCATTCGGTTTTCATTTTTCATACCTAAAGGCTTTCATTCCATCTCGATTTCCATTACCTGACCTTAGATTTTCACAGAAAGAATTTTTTTGCCTTATCTCTGAAAACTTAAAAACGTATTTTCAAAATGAGTTTAGGCGAAAATCTTTATATTCTTCTGATTTTGACTGAGAGAAAGTATGTCTAGGATAATCCTGGTAACTTTATCTCTCCTAACAGATTTTAATTGATTAATTCACTCAAGGCAAATCCCTGAAAAATGAAATTCCCCATAAGATCTTCCCTATAGGAAATAGGTATTGAAGATCGAGAGAGAGCTAGTTCAGAGTACAATAAAAAATAGTTGACAGACCTTTGTTGTTAAATATTATGCAGATATCATCCCTGTATGATTAGTACAAATTGATTGCCCCCACTTCAAAATTATAATAGAATATAGAACATATGGTGAAAGGAAATTCATAAAATGATTGCCCCCATCTAGTCTAAGACAAATGGTGAAAGGAAATTCGTAAAATCGATTGCCCCCATTTTGTGCAAAAGAGATGATGAAAGGAAATTCATAAAATGATTTCCCTCATCTCAAATGAAATGCAAAAATGCTATTTGAAGTGATGAAAGGAAATTCAATGGGAGATGTAGATAACTTCACCGGGGTACTGAATAGGCTCACTGGCAGTGAAGCAATATCTATGATATCTGTAAGGTTGTCATACATATATAAACATGCTCTGGAAGCTAGTTATCTTTCTGAAACTATTTACATTATGAACCGACAAGGGATTCCCTAAAGAAATTGTTAAAATTACCATGCCTTGATGCGAAAAAAAATCAACCAAAGTCTGATACTTTAGTTAAATTTATTTTGATTATCTTAAACAAATCCAAACTCAGTTCCAAGAAAAGGAAACTATTAACAGCCTAAACTTAAGATCGATAAATGATTGTGTTTTAAAAGTTTTTTGAGACATGACTGAAGTCTAACTTCCTTCTGTATGTTTTTCAAAAGGTGTTTCTCACAAACCCAATGATGACTCCATTTACCCAATAAAGGAACTTGGTCTACTGTTCTTACATGCCTTGCAGGGAGGCGCGATCCCCAGATGGAGCCTATGTTTGAACACAGACAAATACTATACTTTGAGCTTTAATTTATCGAACTTCATCATTTTTATAGTAACTCAGAATTCGACTTTCAAATGTTTAAATCAATTTTATTCCTAGTCTTAAAGCGTGCACGGTGTCCATAGTCGATAAAGTTCCCCCGTTGATCGAACGATCCCTTTTTCTCCCGAGTTTTGGAGCCGCCTGATTGTTAAAAAGTCAAGTCACTAGAGGCCTCTTCGGAGCTTCGCACTTCGGGCTTTTCACCGAGTCTTAACTTTAAAGTTCTGATACCTGAAAAGTGTTCTAAGGATCCTAGTCATAGTACACATGTACCTTCCTGAGTCTTGAAACATCACCTAAAGTGATGTCATATTTGACACATCACTATGGGTAAAGGCCTTTCGAAAATATAATAAGGAACTAACTTGCAAATCCACGAAGCGACAAAATCCCAAAGTATTAAATCTAAATTAGTTAAGTTAATCTCGGTTAAGGGATGGTTAATAACTTCGTACTTCAGAAATTTGGACGTTTATCATCCATCACATATTAAAATCCCAAAGTTTGAACTTCCGAAACACTTCAAACCTAAATAGGGTTAGTATAAGCTAAAAATGATTATCCGATAATTAATCTTTTCGCTGTTTCAATTCTCGGGAATTCTATCTCGATCTACCGTTAAAATCTCGAAGTTCGAATACCCGAAAATGTTTAAAATTAAACACGATTAATTAATATCTCAAAAAAAATTATCTCATAATTAATCCTTCGTGAACTCGCGATTCAGGAAATTTCAAACCTGTTTCATCCAAGTGCCCGATCACAAACCACCAATATTAATGGCATTAATCATAGATCAATGGCAATGATTTCAATATAGATTGTAGATCACCACCTAGATTTCCTCATTACGATAAAGGAATGTATCATCAATAAAGGTATTTCGCAAATCAATACACTTAAGGTGAATACTGATATTGGATTTTTAATTATATTTTCATTTTCGCAGAACAACAAGTTTTAGCTGACTAAGAAGCTCATGCATTCCCCTGTAATAGGTAGCACAGTTCTGATTTCACTGATATCATGGCGCCAAAAAAATGGCTAAAGAAGTTGGTGAGAACATAAATCTGAACACATATGTTCTCTCAGAGACCTCACCGAGAGCTATAGATACCATGAAATCCTGGACATAGGTGTTTGATATTCTACAACACGAGATGATAAACTGCTTAGAGGATTCAGGTGACGAAGTAACTGAAACTCATGCAAATAATCTCAAGGATATAGCTCAGTCAGAGCTACACAAAATAGCTTCGTGATCGAGACTCATGCCGTATAACGACATGATAGACTGGGCCCTGGAAAATGTTAACATCTCAACCAGGAGCATCTGCAATTCACATAAGGTTATTGTTGGGTCTTTTCGATCGAAGCATATATAGGTAATGTATAAATTATCCCCAACTTTTAAATACAGTTACAACGCCGCTTTCATAATGGATTTCGACAAAGAAGAGTGCATGCAATATGGAAAAAACTACCCTGATTTAATCAAGGACTAGTGGGGACACCCTGAGAAATCCAGAGCAAACACCCATGGCATATATGCCACAACATCATTAGACACCCATATGATTTATGTGGCTTTGATGTTATGTAGAATTTTCGGGAAGAAGAAATCTGCTCACTTCCTGTTGGCATGGGTACCAATTATTCATGAAGTGGCATACGGCTTCTCTTTCAACTGGGCCAAGATGTTATCAGAAAATTTGGCTAAGGAAATCACAGAGTACCAGTCGATGAAGGCTAAAGGGAAAACTGCCCCATTCTATATGTCGGCATACATCATGGATGGCATTTTTTTTAAGACCCCTTTCCCTTTGATGAGTTGGAGCTGGACCCCGACCAACGCCGAGCCCATCCATTTCTTTCACTCCAAGCTGCAGGAGGATAAAGTCCGAGATTTCTTCTATGAAATCTGTCATTATGTAGTGGTGCCAATTCATATCGCCCTATACAGTTTCCCACCTCCTAGGATTTCAGACAGAATCATGGCCAACCTGGGAAAAATAATAGACTGGTATATTGAGGAAAATTTTTCCTATATCATGGTTTTTGGGTGCTCGGTTCCCCCACATGGTCTTCCAAATTTTTTACTAGATCGAATGGTATGCCGAGAAGTGGCGTATCAAACTGTGACTGGGGGCATCAGTGAAGAATTGAAAGAGGCCCAGAAAAAAGTATGGCCAACCTTCCCTCTTCAGGTTGGTATGTTCTCGTTGTTAGATTTCGTCCATTCGAAAGTGGAGGCTGCAACTATAGAAAATGTCAAATTGGTTGATATTGAGTTTAAGAGGCACGATCCCCATAAGATCATGGAAAATCACCTGGATCTGTACAATTTAAAGAAGTATGTGAAAAAAATTTCTCCACAGGATGAGATATTCAGGGGAGCCAAGTCATACGAGGAAGTATTGAGCAGAGTCCAAACTCTGTCTCCAGATTAGCTAGCCAGTTTCTACAATTTCCAAAGGCATAGAAGGAATAGTTTGCTTAAGGTATTACAGGGATAACCAATAACACCTTCATCTACACAGGAAGCCACACCTTAGGGCTTAGAGGCAAGAAGTTCCAGCGAACAAGATACTCAGGAAGATCCGAATAAAGCTGAAGTTTTAACACAAAAAGGGGATAATACATTATCGAATCAACCAAGTAATCAAGAAAAAGATCAATTTGAAGCTTTGGTTAAAAAGGGACAGGAAACATTGCCGTCTATACTAGATAAACCGTCTACCAACACAACAGAGAAATAAGCATCCACAGAGATAGGTAGCCCCATTATGTCATTAACACCTTTACAGTCAAGTCAAGGAAATCCAAATGCCGAAGTCATATTTATAAAGGACCTTACTCCGATTTCAGCCGAAGAAATGCCTCCTTCGGAATTCTTTTTCAGTAAGAAGAGAAGGGACATAGTTAAAAGAGAAACACATCAGAAAGATGGTGCAACAGTCAAAAGGCAAAGGATGTTGAATGACAGACAGGGCCTAGATGATACAAAATTCGCTAGGGAAATGGCAGGCTCATTAGGTGCCTTTTCCACGACCAATCAATGTTCAGTAAATCTAGATGAGCAATTGAAGCAGAGAAATCTATTGGTAAGATAGTTGCAAGACCAGATAAAGAATATGGAGCAGGACGTGAGAAATAAGATGAACAAAGAGTTTGAACAAGTTAGAGCCCATGGCAGTCATCAGATCCAACAACTGAAAGCTAATATGAATGAGCTCTATCAAAATTCATAGGATGATAGAGGATTGGTCGCTCAACAGGGGGAATTAATCAAGAAACTACAAACCAAGATAGACTTAGCTGAAGGTAGAAAGTAGATATGGCGACCTTCGAAGCTCAAGCATTGGAAGTACATGAAAAGCGAATCAACCTAGAAAAATCTTTTTGCAAAAGTAGAAGACATTCAAAATTGTTACAAGGTGGTAGACCTTTCCATGAATAACATTTAAATTAAAGAAAGAGAATCCCGTTTGGCTCGGGATAAGTTTCAGGAGGCTATCTTACTAGTACCAAAAGATGATGTATCATAGGTCCCTCGACTGTCTCTGTCTGAGAAAATAAGAGGAGACATAATTTTGAAGGCCTCGAAATCCAATCTTGCCGAAAGAAAAAGATTGGCCAGAGAGGTACATGAAGCTTGTCTAGAAGTAATATCTTCACTAGACAAAGGGCTCCTTGATGTTGAAGGAAATAGTATCTCCGAATCCCTGGTGAAAATAGACATAGCCAAGAACCAGCATAATTCTAGGACAAACAAATAAGAAACCATGACAACCATCCAGTAGATGAATCAAATTGATCTTATCCAAATAAACAAATGGATATTAAATCCCAGTTTGTAGTTACAGGTCATATATTTGGGAGCAAAGAAGATACAAGAAAGGTTGCCTCAGGTAGAAAATAAGCTATACATTTTTGAATCAAATGAAGCAACTGAACCTTCTGATTTGGTGGTCCAATTGGTGAGTAGATGTATCCAGTGTGTCGAATATGGAAAAAGGAGCACATTTGGAAACAAGTAAGACAAGATGTACATACTACTCATGGAGGTCAAATCAGATGCCAACTATCTCCAGGCTAGAGGATGAGGAGAAGAAACATCTCTGCCATCAGACGAAGAGACTGAGGAGGATGCTAATGGAACTTTTCAGTTTTGTGTATTGTAATATTTACTATTTTTAAATTATGATAAGTTCAACCGTTTTGGGTTGAGACCTTTTTGTATAAATACATAGATTGAAGACTTATTTCAGGCTGCTTCTTGCCGATTGTAATAGAGAAAACTCTCGTTATAGAGAATTAATACAAGTGCAGACAAAGATTCCAAGTTTTGTTAAATTTGGGTTATGTGTTTCTTTTTTTTCCATTTCTCAACATTTCTTATGTATTCCTTGATGAATGTTTGATTTCAATTTAGCACAACAACTACTGCAATCTTATTGTATCAGTAATTTATTAGGTAGGCAACTTTTCCTCTGCATTTACTGTGAGTAAATCAAGACTTGCTTGTTGATTAGATTCTTGTATTTTATACTTTATTCAAGGTTACACTATTTCTTTTCTTCTATTGCAACAAGGTGGGACTCTTCCATAATTGATGCCCTATTTTGTTTCATAGTTTTGTATCTTTCTTTCGCTCCACCCAATATTACAATTTTGAATCAAACACGAAATACGACCTCTGTGCTGTCAAATTGTTAATTTCGTTTAAGGAATTTTTCTTATATAACTAAGGTAGAAAACGCACTTTAATTACACTCTCGTAAGATTTCCTTATGCCTAACCTTATCCTTTGAGACTCAAGTTTAATCTCAGGACCAACAACCCTCATGCGTTTTAAAGGCCATCTTGGGAATGCCAACCTCTTTGATATGTATCTGGTGGTAACTAGAACACAAATCAAGTTTAGTAAAGTACTGAGCACCACTCAATTCATCCAATAGATAATCAATGACATGTGTGTGAAACTTTTATTTGATGGTGAGTTTGTTGAGAGCACGAAAGTCAAGACACATGCACCATGTGCCTTCTTTCTTGAGGACCATGACCACAGGAGAAGAATAGGGGCTGGTACTATGGATGATGACACCCATGTCGAACAATTATTGAACAATTTTCTCAATTTCATTCTCCTAGGAAAAGGGATGACGATACAGGTTGACATTGGGAGAACACTGCCTGGAACTAGAGGAATGGAATTATCATGAACATTGTGGGAAGGGGGAACGCCATGGGGAGTGGAAAAAATATTTTGGTGTTTGGAAAGTATAGAGTGCCAGGTCAGGATGCACAAATGGTGTCTCAACTTCTTGAATGGCATTGAGTTGGGAAATAATTTCTGAATGGCCTTTTTGAGGAGTTTTTCCATTCGATGGGAACTGATGATCTCAAGGGAGCCTTCTATGATGCCTTGGAACTTATATTTTTGGCCGTCCTGTTGAAATTGCATGGTCAATTCCTTAAAATCCATGTGGACGGGACCGAGAGTGCGTAACCATTATGCACCTAACACAATGTCACAACCACCCATGTTAATAATGGACATATGAGATTTCAGGTTGTACTAACCAATTTGGAAACACACATTTTCACAACGCCCCCCACATTTCATGAAACCTCCATTGACAATCGTGATTTCAAAATTGTTGACTGCGTAGATATAGAAATGGGTTTCTTGAATAATGCATCGATGAATGAAATTATGAGTGCTACCACTGTAAATGAGAATGATGACCTTTTGATTTTTAATGTAGCCAATTAGCTTGAGGGTTTGGGGAGTAGAGAAGCCAGTGAGTGCATTCAATGAAATGTCTGCTTCAATTTCTGGTGGATCAGATGGCAAAGTGATAGGAGCTGGCTCAGGGAGCTTTGATGCATGAGAAGCTTTGTTCTCGTCATCAACAACATCCTCAAAGATGTCCATGAACAACTTATGTTCCTTGCACTTGTTCCCCATAAAATATTTTTCATCACAATTATAGCAAAGACCCTTGGGTTAACGTTCAACCATTTTTTCCCAGGTTAATTTTTGGATATTGAGAGGGGTGGGATGAGGGGCAGGAGTGGGAGGGCGAGGGCGTGGAGGGAAAGAAGGTTTGTGGTGTTGAAAAAAAAAAACCTGTTGGGATTCCTTGGCACGTTGAGTAACTTCCAACCAAGTCCAGGGGTGAGTCATGAGGACTTGGGCTCGAATTTCATCCTTGAGGGCACTGATAAAGTATTCTCGGAAAAAAGTATCAGACATTCCCTCTGTTCTGAAAGATAATTTCTCAAATGCAACGATAAAATATTCCACGATACCCAAATCTTTCAATTTGGTTAAACGGCCCATGGAGTGTGTATCGATGTCAAAGCAGTCATAAAGTTCAACCACAAACTCTGTTCAAGCTATATATCCTTGGTGTGATTTTCGAGGCCATTTCCACGTGATTTTCGAGGCCATTTCCACCATTGCCAAAATTCAGGATCCAAATAGAGGACATTGTAATGAATTTTGGCCAAGTCATCGGTGATGCCATGCAAGGAGAAGTAGTGTTCCATTTGAGTGACCCAACCAGCGAGATTCGAGCCATCAAATTTGTTCACCTCCACTCATGGAAGACATAGATCACGATGAAAAGGGTTGGACTGAAACTGCTGGGAATTTGAGAAAGTTGTATCTTCGAGGTTAGAAGGTGGGTAAGATGAGGAATGAAGCATAGGAAGCAGCAATTTTTCTAGGACCTTGGCAACAAATGAGCCAAGCTAAGATTCAAGGTGGGATGCAAGCTGGTTGGTAAGAGATGGGAATTGATGTCCTTCTTCAGTTCCTCTTTCATATGGTCCTTTGGGACTTGATGTGGGTAGTGATGTATTTTTTGAGGATCTTGGTTGCGAGTGGTGGCCATGGTGAGGAGAAAACACAGGTAGAGGTGAGAAATAAATGTGGTTGAAAAGAGCGTGTGGGTCCAAGAAAAAACAAGACTAAAAAATGATAGGTATCATTAGGATTAGGACGAAAAGAGGAGTCCAATGGAATAGGTCCCAAGTAGAGGTGTCAGGACAACATGAAGAAAAATGATGAAAAATGATAGGTATCACTGCGATCAGGATGAAAAAATGAGTCCAATGGGCTAGGTCTCAAATAAGGGTCTAGGTAGGCCCTATAATTTTTTTTTTACTCCTGCAGAGTTATACTCTGATCTGAATAATACGACAGTGTGAGAGAGCCCAAATTCTTAATAGTAAAAAAATAGTGTCAAAATGCCCAAATTCTGAACATGAGAAATCTTGTTTGTTCCCTTTGTGTTGTTTGTGTCCCAAGGGTTAGGATTTTTTTTTAGGGTTTCTATAGACAAGGGTTTTCCCTGTGCTATAGCTCTTTGATATATGTGCGAGGTCGAACAATAGTACTCGACCCAATATCTTAGGGCACCGACTAAGTAGGGTAGACTGTACCCTTAGTCGTACTACTCGATTACCCAAGTACTAGAGAGTATATTCTCCCCGAGTGTTGTTCACGGTGGCATTATAGCAGTCAGGTGGTTGATCAATTTATCTACTGAGGACTTCATGATATCTAGGTCGATCCGTATACAAGGAATGTCTGTTGCGCTACCACTTGAAGGGGTACTAACAAGGGTTACACGGGTAGCCAACAATGTGAGCTTCAGTACCACTCGTAGTTCCTACATGTATGCTTCCCATTCTGCCAAGGAAAGTGCTCTCACACCGCTTGTAAAGTACAAGTTCTATTATAATATCAAAAAACAGAAATACGACAGATAATAACATAATATATGAAACCACAACACCAAAATAATACCTTTATTGATATGAAACAATGTTCACTTGCCTCTTCGAGAACGCAACCTCGAGCATAGCAACTCTTTATTACAATAATTCTCAAGACAAAACTTCTCATGACTCCTACTCTTATTTATGCTAATTCTATCTTCTAAAGATCATTCTAAAGGAAGATCCTTCTAAAAGCTTCTACTTCTATTAGGTATTTTTACATTGAATTATTCCAATTTATTAAGTAGACATTATTAAATAGTATGACCCTTTCTTACATAGAAATATATTATTCTATCTACCTAAAAGATTAAAAAAGATTAGATCCCTAACTAAAACACACACACACACACACACACACACACACACACACACACATATATATATATATATATATATTCCACTTTTCCCTTAAAAACAATAAATATAAATATAAATATAAATATAAATATAAATTCTTTTCAAAAAATTAATTTCACTTTCACCATATAAACACATATCCTGGATAAGATGCGTTCAACTTTACCAGGAATATGAAACGCCACCATATTTACAAAAATAAAACTGCCACCAGAGGGGAGTTTGCCTGGTTCATATTATTCGACGTTCCGTTCAGGCAGTGCTCTTGATTCTCACATGATGTCCACTGGTTGTTCCGGCAGAAGCCGACGTCTGGCCGTAGACAATGACAAGCTTAGAGAAAGAATCGATGAGTTGAACGAAAATATTGCAGCCCACAGAGATGAATTTGTGAAGGCCAAGGCTCTTACAGAGAACTTGGACAAGGAGATTGGATCGTTGAAGGTTGAGCAACATAGCCTGCAAGGAGAGATAACAAGGCTCTCAGAGGCACTGAAAACTCATGAAGCCCGACTGGAGCAACTGGCCACGGAGAATGAGAAATTGTCTTCGGCCATGGAAACGATGGTATCAGAGCTCTCGAGGGAAAGATCTTTCGTTCAGAGGGCAGTTACAGATTTCGAGGCCGAGAGGGTTTTCGTTGCTGCGTTAAGAGAGGAAATTAAGAATCTTAACAAACGTTCAATTCTTCCTCCATCTGCGATCCATTATGCAGCTGCTGCATCCAGTGCTACCTTTGCAGCAGTTGGTCTTCTGCTTTTATACAAAATTCTTCATCGCTCAACATAGTTGACCCCTCCTTCAACTCTCTCACAATCGTACATCAATATCAGC
>ML806860.1:39636-57561 GCA_009831015.1 Picea engelmannii
GAGGATTCGTACAACAAGAATATCCAAGGAAATGGTAAGATCATGCTTACTTTGTTTTTAGATGATGATTATGAAGGTAAGCATGATATGTTTCTGTCATTTTTTGATATACTACCATTCTTATTAATAATGTTTAATTTTGTTTCCATTGCAGGATTAGATTACTCCGATGGCTACATTGGAAACATGACTTCACGTAGTATCCTGATTTGTTTAATAGTTAGGGTAGGTTTAGGAATAGGTTTTCCTTTCAGTTGTATTTCTCAATATTTCTCTTTGTAATAATGCAATCATGAACGCAAGTGGGTGCACCACGAGAACCATAATACGACTATTGTCAGGGAAGTCCCCTTGATCCTTTTCTCTTTACTCTTAGTTGAACATTCATTTTCAAAAACGCAGTATCGTCATGAAAATCTTAAATGGAAAGTAAAGAGACAAATAAATCTAAATCAACCCTGACCCAAGGTACCACGTGTAAGATTGATTTCCCATCAAATAATATTTTCTTGCTTTTCAGTCTCCCAAGGGATTTGTGGCATGAGGTTTTCAGATGCACGTACTGTACATATTTTTGTTTTTTGTTTTTATTGTTTGGATTTCTTTGCTTTCCAATTTGTTTTTCTTCACTGGTGTGTTTTGTTTCCATTTATGCTTATCAATCCTTCTTTTGAAACACACATGCCTGCATTATGAGTTGTTCATGCAAAGAAAATAGAAAATTCTTTCACTGGAATGACTGCTGAAAAATTGTCTAAAGATCAATTATAATATACTTCTGAAATTTACATCTGTGTTGAAAAGATTGTTGTTTGAAAGAAGTTAACTGATTTCGATCTATGAGTAAATCCTGTCACGATCATCTATTATCTTCTTACGTTGTCCCTTTTCCTTAAGGGAATAACTCAGAAGATGTCCCCCTGCTTTAGAAGGTTGGTTCTATAAACAAACCGTCTCTGGATTTTAATGAAGGACAGTTATGAAAAAATTCTTTCAAGGTCTGTAAAAATATGTTTAAAATATCATAATTTTCAGCGTCACCCCGCTCAATCATATATCTTTAAAAAATTAAATCATAAAAGAGTTGTGGGGAGCGCTTGTAAACCCACCAGGATGATGAACGACGCCAAGACAACTTCGTCGGGGTACTGAATAGGCCCGCTGGCAGCGAAGCAATGTCGAGTATATGAAAATTTGTAAGTATGAGATAATTTGACCTTAAAATGTCCTCTATTAAGTTGTTAGCTTAAGTTAGAAATAGGGACTTGGGAGATTGTTTCGAGATTTTTTGTAAATTGTTTTGATAATTCCCACAAGGATGTTTTACCCTGTGGCTTTTAAATACTTGTTATTTTTTGTAATGAACCCATGACTGTTGGGAGAAGAAAGACTTTGGACTCATAAGGATACAAACTGGGATGAAAGTGGATGTTTTGTAACATCTTTAGCTTTCAATATATCAAACTTTTATTTCAAGTTTTATTCATATCAGTTTGCGATCAATTATTGACTACTTTAGCTATTATAATTCATTGCAGGTTGATGTGATTTGGTTTACATGTTGTCCATATATGATATCTCTTATTTTTATCACAAAAATTACTCTGTTTCAATTTAATTAATAAAGGTTTATCTTCTTCGTTAATTGAATTGTTCTGTACAAATCTTTGCATAGGGATTTATCTAACTGCGATGATTTGTAAATTATAAGATTGCTGTCGTTTTTTATGTCTTGTTTGTCCTGTCATTCATATTCAAAGAGAACTGCTACTTCTTGTTTACAAGAAGCTTGTGAAAAATCTGGTGCAGGCTTCCTCCCATCGAACAACTGAATAAGATGCTTTGCACAGGACAAATTGGAAAGCGTTATTGCAGGTTAGTTTATTAGTGTTATTTAAGTAGTTTAGATAGATATATATAGTTCAGATTTATAGTATAGATTTATAGTACAGGCATTTGAGAAATGGACCATTGATTTTGTAGGACGTATCAACCCACCAGGAAGGTGCATAGGAGATAGATATATTATCACTACGGAAAAGTATTTGACCAGATGGGTAGAAGCAAGAGCAGTTAAGGACTGTAGTGCAACTACTGCTATGCAGTTCATCTTTGAGGATATCATAACCAGATTTGGATGCCCAAATATCCTCATGAGTGATCAAGGAACACACTTCATCAAAAAAAATATTGAAGCCTTGACTCAGGAATTCGAAGTTCACCATTAGAAGAGTACTCCATACCACCCACAAAATAATGGTACAGTCAAAGCTTTCAATAAGATCTTGGAAACAACACTGACAAAGATTTGTAGTGTGAACAAACATGATTGGGATTTAAGAATTCCAATAGTGTTATGGGCCTACAGAACTACCTGCAAGAAGTTAACAACGCAAACTCCTTTTAAGTTAGTTTATGGCCTAGAAGCAGTGGTACCTATGGAATACTTGGTTCCTAGATTAGGAATTGAAACATTTATAGGAATGGATGACACACGCGTTGTTGAAGATAGGCTTGTGTAGTTACTGGAACTGGAAGAATACAGGTTTATTGCAGGATTTCATCAGTAGGTACAAAAAGAATGAGAGAAGGCCTACCATGGCAGGCATATCAAAAGGAAAGAATTCAAACAAGGATATTTGGTGTTGATATACAACAAGAAGTTCATGAAGCATCCAAGAAATTTTAGGACACATTGGCTTCGACCATATGAGGTTGCCTACATCACAGAAGGAGGAGCTACGTATTTGAAGACTCTGAATGGAGAATGGAAGGAAGGTTTGGTAAATGGGAGGCAGTTGAAATTGTATTATGACAACCAGCTTCCTCACAACTCTCAATAAAAGCACAGGAAGAAGGGTCTAGGTACTAGGCGCAGTTGAAACTGGGTACCATACACAGAAAATAGAGTTTTCACAAGGAAGGGAGGGACAAAGAAGAAAGCACAGGTTTCTTCGTGCAACCTAAAGTCTAAGTGAAACATAAGGTTTAGTCTTGCAGTGACTCGGGATGAGTCACAGGTGAGTGTTGGGGTCATGTTGGCCCTTGGATATGAAAGGAAGCGAATATTAAGGAAGAAAGGTGAAGTATGAACTGCGCAGAAGGTATATTGACTGAGAATGGGTTGAAGTGGTCGAAGAAGCGGAAAATAAGGAGAGAAGAAACGAAAATCTAGCCATTGGAAGAGAAGACCAAGGAAGATAGATCAACAAGGAAAGTGGATCATGGACAACTCAACAAGCAGAAGAATACGTCAACGAGTGATTTGGAGCACCTCGTGGAAAAGAAGGAAAGACAGGCTGGAGGAGACCTTAAAGAATAGGTCAAGTTGACCTAGGGTTTTACACCTAGGGTTTTGGATCTAATGTTTTGACACCTAGACATTCACCATGTAATGTATAAATAAAGTTCTAGGAGAGTCGAGAGGGTTGTTGAATAGTTGGTTCATAATATTGTGGTTAATGGTTGCTAATTTTTGTCATGAGAGAGAGAGAGAGAAAGCTATTGTAGAGAGTCTGTATTGTAAGATATTCAGCTGGGTGTGAAGATCAACCCTGCAGCTGGGTGCACAAGGAGGGGAGAGAGAGAGAAAGAGAGATATTTGCAAGATAAGAGCGCAGATAGAACTATATGTTTCCATTTAATATATCAAGAAACATAGTTTTGTGGATGTATCCCTAGGGAGAGGGTGAACCACCGGGATATTCTTGTTCCATAGCCCTACATCCTATGCAACACAAGCAATACCATTCTTACTAGGATAAAATAAACATCAATCAATCCAAATGCAACAACCTTAACGACATAGGTAGCTATAATCTTTACAGTGGGAAAGAAACCAATCACATTAAAACATTTCAAAACCAAGTACAAATATCAATTACAATGAACAACCACACCAACCTTGGGAAGCAAAAGACTCAAGATAGGTTATCATACATGCTTGTTTCTCAAGAACACCTTGATCACACCATAAGGAATCATGTCACCATCGTGCGACAAGTGAGATTGTAACTAAGGCACAAACTTAAACAGTCATGAAAAATTAACTCAAGACACAATCACCAAATGCTAGGAACCCCAAACTTAACTATCATACCTTGTAATGAAATAAATAACGAGAACACTCTATTCAATCAATGCTAATGATGTGCAAGGTAATGACATTCAATATAAGGTTAAATTTTTCAACAAAAACTCATAATTAAATAATTATGAAATTCCAAGCCAGGATTCCACTAACAACATCAAGGATTCAATAAGTCCTTACTCAGATCCCTGTTGTGAAAACAAATAAAAATGCTATAAAGCGATAATCCTATTATGACCAATTATAATAGTTAAGACTATTGTAAGCAATTGAACTATTATCAGGAGATAACACATTAATATAAATAGCCCTTAAGACTAATGTAAAAACAAGTAAGATTGTTAAGCTGCGATAACACATTTTTTTTTGTAAGTAAGAAGTTTTATATATAAAAGGCCTTCAAAAAACCAAGTTATAGGTACAAAATACAGGAATTAGTTGTACTGTAGTTACTGGACTGCCCCAATAGAGGGGAAACTAGTCCAGCCAGCCCGGTGAGTCAAGCAAAGGTAGTTTAATAGTCTAATACATCAGCCCCAAACTGACTGGACAAAAACTAAAAAAGAAAAACTATTGGAACTTGAAGGACCCCTATGGGCTTAAAAATTTGGCAAATAACCTGGCCAGGTGGCATGAACGGTCTCAGACCAAGGTTCCTCTTCGATGAGTGTCACTTGGCTTGCCCACTGCATTCCAGCATCCACGTTGCTCTCATCTCTGTTGGAAACTGGCGAGGTGTCCTGCAGCACTTGTTGTCATGTGGCCTCCTCCACGCTCATGTCCTCATGCTTGGCTTGCTCCATCTCATTCCCTACGGAGCGCTGTGTCTGGGCATTTCCTTCACTGGTCTCTACATGGGGTTCTGCTGCTAAAGCCGTACCTGCTGGGTCTAGGGGAAAAGCCTCTTGGAGGGAGGAAAGGATTTGAAGGAGGGCCGCAACTTTGCCATCCATGGTTTGCATACTGAATTGGAGGTCCTCCACCCCTTGACGGAGTTTGAAGACTAGACCAAAGATAATGGTAAGACTTTCTCTCAACTATGTGTCAAAGAAAGAGTCAGACGACTGGGTCTCATTGTTTCTAGGCCTGCGAGAGGGAGGTGGCGCCCCCATGGGCTTCCTTGAGGAGCCAACTACTGGTGCATGGGAAGACTCAACAGTTCTGGAGATTGGGGGACTAGAAGGTGTCATGAGGAGGAACACGTCGGTCTGGAAATGATGGCTAAGCAATCAAACTAGGATATAGGTAGGGTGGGGGAGGCAGGAAGAACTAGCTCGGGCTGGAGGGGCGGGAAGGAGAAAGTGGAAGGTGACTCAGGGGGCGAGACAGAAGGCAGGCGAGGATTCCATGGAGAGCCTCTACGCGGATGCCCCCTTTGACGCGGCATCAGATTCATCGAGTGAATACCGAAGAAAACCAAGTGCACCAAGCAGAGGTAGAGTGCTTGGAGATGTACAGGGGCTACAATCAACATGAAGGTCCAGTTTGAATCAGGCCAGGGCAGCGGAGGGGAGAGCTAGTCGGGTCGCAAGCGGAGGCGATAGGTGAACACAAACAACCGAGCCATGGAATAATTCATAAAAGAGACATATGCTGTAGAGTTAAAGCCACTGCAACGTCGTAATGGAAAGTTAATGCAGGATCGGGGTGGCGGGCGATGGCACAAGATCGTCACATGGATCCTTGCCTTGTTGGCTGGTCCGTTCCTCCTCCTCACGCCATTTGTTCTGCACTAGCACCCCATCCGGGGGTGTGTCCACTACTCCATCTTTGCGAACACATTGCTAGAGAATAGGGTGATTAGGTTCCAGGGCCATTTTGCAAAGGAGTTACGGTCCATTCCAGTTGGCCCCCATATTAGCTAGTTCATCCGCAACTTGATTCGCCTTCCTCTTGATATGAGAAAGTATAACAACCTGATTTGGTTGCAGCAAATCTGTGATAATTTGTAGCCCATGTGAGAGTCTCCAACTAGGATAAATTATGTTCGAGTTCACTCCATTTCAAATTCTGTGGAGCAGATTGATGATGATTTGAGAATCTCCCTCGACAATTAACTTGGTGAAATTGTTTTCAATGGCTAATTTCAGTACTCTAATGAGCCCCCAAAGTTCTAATGCATTGTTCATGGAATGGCCAAGGGAGCCTGTTCTTATGAGAATGATTTTCCCATGATGGTTGCAGAAGACTACTCTATAGCCCGCTACACCTGGATTTCCTTTAGAGGCTTCGTCAAAATTGAGCTTGATGAAATCGACTAGGGGGGGAGACCAAAAGGAGGGGCTACTGAGAAGGGGGGGAGGAGAAGAGGGGGGAAGTGGGTGATGAGAAGGAAGAGGATTCCAGTACTGAAGGATTGCTAATCAAGTATTTTTCAGTCCACAGCTGAATGTTGAGAGTTTCTAGGATATTGCGGTGACATTGATTCCAGCAGTGTTGCTACGGGAGGGAGACATTTCTGAAGAGCCTCCTATTCCTTTATTTCCAAGTTTGCAAAAGGATGAAGCCTGGAAGTAATTGCAAAATATGATTTAGGAGGGGAGAATGGAAATCCTGGTCCTTCCAATCCGTAATGGTGTCAATGATACTATCTCTATTGCAATCTGAGGTGCGCATGATAAGCGCCACTTGATCCCAAATTTGTGCAGTGTAAGGGAAAGAATTGAGGAGATGATTCATGGTTTCATCTGCCTCTCCACAAAGCATGCAAATAGAAGGCCCAACAAAACCCCTTTTTTAGAGGTTATCCCAAGTTAGAATGCTTGAATGGGAGATGAGCCAGAGAAAGAGGGTGATTTTAGGCCAGTGTTTAAGATTCCATATTTTGTGCCAAACTTTCCTTGTAGGAGGGGGGTCTACTTGAGTTTTGACCTGATAGGATTCCTGTGTGATGTAGGTGCCCCGTGACCAGTACCCCCAATGGAGGATATCCTCTCTTGCGAGTTTGGGGATTTTTCGTTTGGCCAGTTCCTCCTACCAGGGTCCCAGATCCACATGCGCTTCCAGATTTATGTGTTCCCTGTTAAGGTGCCAGCATCGCCAGGTGTCTTCTAGGGAATTTTCCTTCCAGTAGTCATCTACTCTTGTCAGGCCCGCAAGTGTATCTTGGGTGCTAATGTCCCTAGCCCAATCCTCATTGTCCAAAATTGGCCACTGATGCCAAGAATCTTTCCAGAAAAGAGTTGTTTCCCCATTTCTGATTTCCCAGAAAGCATGTCGAGTCACAAGCTATCTGCTCTGCTTAGCCGCTGTCCAGATTAAGGAGCCTGGGTTGTCCCAATTCCATAGAATTAGGTTCTTTTCCACCACATTTGGTGCATATTTCTTTCTCCAAAGTCTTTCCCAAAGATCCTTGGGGTTTTTTAGCCACCACCACCATATTTTGGCGCTTAGAAATTTGTTCATAATAAAGGGATCTTGTAATCCTAGGCTGCCTCGTTCTTTGGGTTGACAGAGTTTTTCCCAGCTGATCAGTGCCATTTTCTTTCCTAAGTTGAGGCCTTGCCAGATGAAGTTTCTTTGTAATATTTTAATGGTTGTGAGGAAAAAATTTGGGGTGGCCACAACCGAGAAGGTGTAGACAGGAAGGGCCTGAAGAATAGCTCGGAGAAGAATGAGACGACTAGGAAGGTTTAAATCTCTGAAGGTCCAGGAAGAAAGCTTCTTGGTAAAGGAGGAAAGTAGATGTTCCCAAGAGGAGTTCCTAAGGGAATTATAAATTAGGGGAATGCCAAGGTATTTGGACGGAAGGGAGCTTCTGTTGAATCCTAGGATATTAGAGACATGCAACTAAATCAGAGGGGGTGTATTGAAGAAGAAGATTTGGGATTTATCTCTGTTGCAGTCCAGACCCGAGGCATCAGAGAAGGTTTGGAGGATCGCAAGGAGAGAGTTGGATTCGAAGACATTTGGGGTGCCCATCAAAAGCGTGTCGTCCACAAATTGACTATGAGAGATAGGAGGGGAGATGCCATGCAAAGGGAGGCCTGTTAGTAGGTTGTTTGCAACAGCTGCATGGATGGATCAACTAAGACCTTTGGCCATAATGATGAACATGAAAGGGGAGAGAGGATCTCCCTGTCTAATTCCTCTTGAGGGGAAGAAAGGTCAAGAGGAAAAACCATTGATGGGAATGGAGAAAAATGCTGAGGAGGTTAGATTCAGAATCCAGGTCACCCAAAGCTGATCAAAGCCAAAAGCTAGGAGCATTGCCCGCATGTATTCTTAGCTTATCTTATCAAAGGCTTTAGAGAGGTCTAGTTTGAGGAGCATACATGGTGTTTTTGTCTTCTTCAAAGAGTGGATCACTTCATGGGCTAGGATGACGTTGTCCAGGATTTGTCTACCTTCAACATAGCATAATTTCTCTGGGGAGATGATTGTTGGTAAGATGGCCTTGAGTCTTTGGGCAATCACTTTTGTTAGGAGTTTGTAGATGACATTGCAGAGAGTTATGGGCCTGAAATGATTAGGATGGTGAGCCTGTCCTTATTTGGGGACAAGGGTGAGGAAAGTCACATTGAGAGCCTGAAGGACTTGTCCTGTGGCTCTAGAGTCTTCAAGAATTTCCCAAACCTTTGCCTTGATCATCGGCCAGCAATGGTGGAAAAAATCGCTAGTGAAGCCATCTGGTCCAAGAGCCTTGCATTTGGGGGTGTCCTAAAGTGCTTGATCCACTTCCTTGATTGTAATGGGCCAGAGCAGGGATGAGTTTTTCCCCGGGGTGATGAGGGAGGGCACATGTTGCGTAACCTTAGAGATGGCCTCATATCTATCCGGGAGTGGTTCCATGAGGAGATCTTTATAGTAGTCGATCAAAGTCGTCTCCATGTCTTCGTGGGAATGAATGGGCTCCCTGTTTGTGGAGGTAAGGTGCGTGATTCTATTAGAATGCCATCTGTGGATGACAGTTCTGTGAAATAATTTGGTGTTTTGTTCCCCTTCCTTGAGCCATTGGATGCACGATTTATGTTTCCATAAAATCTCTTCTTGTCTTTTCTTGGCCTCTAGCTGTTGATTTACTTTTGCTTCTTGAGATTTTAGCTCGTACGTTAGCCCCTGCATCCTAATCTAGTTTTGAATCTCACTCATTTGTTCTAACAACTGTTTTTGGGATTCTAAGATATTGCCAAAGGTTTTCTTATTCCAGAGTTTGAGAATTTGTTTGAGGTTCTTTAACTTTTGCTGAAATTTGTACATTTTGGAGCTGTGAGAGACCTCTGCCTCCCTCCACAAGTCCTGGATTTTTGCGTGGAAATCGGGATGGTCGAGCCAGAACTTTTAAAAAATGAAGGGTTTCTTTCTAGGTGTGGCTGGCACATCCAACCATAGCTTTATAGGCCAGTGATCTGAGATGGGGAAATTCAGGATAGTAGATTCTAGAGCCATTCCTTCCATCATAAGGGAGTCAGAGATGAGGAATCGATCTAGTTTGCAAGCGATTTGGTGTGCTCCGGTTCTTCTATTTGTCTAAGTGTGATTGCCATTGATGGCTTCCGGGTCGATAAGGTGGAGGTTGTCTATGAGGCTGTTGAAGTCACTGGAGTCCCGATCCAGGCATCTTGATCCCCCTTTTTTTTCCTCTAGGGTGCGGATGATATTGAAATCTCCACCAACAATCCATCTGTTATGCTAAGTTAGACTGGATAGGTAATCTAGGTTCTTGATAAAGGCCTGCTTATCCCTTGGGATGGCTGGGCCATAGACATTGGTCAGGTGTTCTGGCTTGTTAGAGCCAATAAGCCTATAATCTACAGTAATGGACCACTTGGTGGTGAGAAAATTTGCCAACAACACTGAGTTGATGTTCCAGAGGATAGACAATCCACCAGCTGTGCCTGTGGCTGCAGTTGAAGCCACTTCCCCTTGCTTCCAACAGTAGGGAAGTAGCATGTTGATGTCTTTGGAAGTGCATTTTGTTTCCTGCAATAGTACTATGTCAGTTTTTTCCGCAAAGATCAGATCTCATAGCATTTTTTGCTTGCTACATCCATTGAGGCCTTTGATATTCCATGAGATAATATTCATGATGACGGGGGGGTGGGGAGAGGAGGGAAGTTGTCCGAGATCAGGTGGATTTTCCCTAAGTTTACCATGAAGTGGCCTATTTCTTGTATAAGCTTATTGGTAGATTTCCTTCCTCTTTTTTTTTCCGTCTTTCTGAGCTTTGCTTGGATTTTTTGACTGACTGCCCTGTATTCCCAGACCTTTGCTGGATCAAGCTGAGGATCCAGCTGAGGAGTTGAGAAATACCTTGTGCACCTTCTGTAATTGATCCCTGGGTATGGTGTAAAGTTTCTGATGCCTGTAGGCATGCTCGAGGTGCTCCAGATCCACCCTGGCTAGTTCTTGTTGTTCCAGCTCCATTTCTGCATCCCTGTCCTCTGTCTCCAGAAAGTCTTGTGGGTCATGAGCCACGTCTAGGAGGGGGAGATCTAACTCCTTACCCTGTGGGGGTCGCTCATCCCCTTGGCTTATAGATTGAGGGTGATTATCCAAATGTGGTTCATTGGGTTTTATTAGGGTTGTGGGATTCTCTGGTTGATCTTGTAGAATTGTAAATTTATTACTAGTGGAGGGATCCTTACTTACTTGGGCTAGTTGCTTTCATCCTCCTTATCTTCTTTTCCCTGCTAGTTGAGAAATGTCATCCTTATCTTTGCCTCTTTCTGCGTTCCCTTCTTTGTGAGTAGTATTGAGGGGGAACTCTCTGAAAATATGGTCGTGTTCATGGCATTTCCTGCACCGGAATAGAATTTGTTCATAGTCGATGGTTTGGGTCCAGTCCTCGTCATGATATTCCAGTATGATGGATCTCGGGAGCGACTTGGCTATGTTCAGGTACACACAGATGCATGCATAATAGGTGTAGCGCCTCTGCTTGGTGGCTTCGAAAGACTTAACATATATGCCTATGGTGTTACCTATGCCGGCCAAGACCTCCTCCAGCCAGAATTCTTGGGGGAGAGAGTACAGTCTGATCCATACAGGTGCATGGGAAAAGTCCTCCTTTTTAGGGATGAACTTCTTGGTCCATAATCTTAAGAAGAGTCTTGTCAAGTTGTAGAATTACGGCCCCCCATCAAAGATGCAATTGCAATCCTCGAGGTTGTGGAATATGATTGTGAAGAACCCCTTGGAACCTAGTTGTAGCTCATAGTGTCCTTTTGGCTTCCACCAGTATTGTATCCATTTGACCAGATCGTGCTCATAAGGCCAGAGCCCTAGGAATTTTCCTACCAGGGCATAGTCTCTCAAATATTTCTTTTGCTCTTCTATGCGTGGTGAGATGATAATGTATTTTGGGGCCTGTGGCGCTTGTGGGATACATTTTCCTGACATCCATGGAGTTGACGCAGTGGTTGGGATAGTCACATTCTCTGGATCAATGTCCATCTCTCGATCGTTGAAAGTTCCTTCCACCAGAAGCTTCGAGTGCAAATCTGGTGGGGGCTCAAAGGTCGGTCGTTTCGTACCTTCTGCAGAGTTTTCATTCATCGTGGCCTTTCTGTAGGAGGCTCCATTCGGCCCCCCTTCCCTACGAGACATGAGCCCCAGCGGGGCAGGCGTTGTGGCAGTGCGGCTCAGTGCGGCTGAAGAACCCTAAACCCTCGTCTCAGAACTCACTCCGTCCCCATTATTTATTCTATTTGCTATAGCTGCGATAACACATTAAAAAAAGTAAACATTACAATTGCAAATCGAATGAATTATTAAACTGTTGTAAAAAGATTAAGTTATAATGAGATGGATAAAACCTAAAAACTATTACATCAAAGCACTTGTTGATCTGAAGGGATAACCACAATGACAGATCCCCTGCCATAAATTCAACTGCATGATCAAGATATAACAATATTCCTAAACTATCAAATCACTACCATCTCTAAGCACTAATTATTTAAAATCTCCTAGTGATATTCATAATCTCTCTATTTAATTAGTATCATTGTGTAATTATTAAATCTCTTTTATTTATTCAAAAGAATATTAAAATTTGGGTGCACTTAACCCAAGGATCTTAGAATTAGAACTGGTTACACTTGCCAACTGTCTAGAATGGAGACTCACAAAAAAAAAAGAATATTTAAATAATAAAAATTTGTGGATTAGAAGCATTAAATTTTCCCAAGAAAACTCAGAAATCACAGATAAAAAAAAATAAAATCTCATAACATGAAGACAAGGGAACCGCCACTGGCCAAAAATAAAATTAAAGGAGAAAAATTCAGAAATAAAAAACAATCCTCAACATGAATAGTTAAAAGGTAATCGATTGAATAACAACCATGAAGCACCATTTAACAGGATTTCTCCTAAATCTGAATACACTCTTCTGCATATCAAATCCTCAGAATGATAAAAAAATATTAACATTGTGAAGAAAACAAGCCCACTTGTCAAGCGACGTAGTTAGATAATAAACAAAGGAGAAAGGGCCATAATGCAAATGCATGTAGCACTACATGCAGATGAGTTTTAACCATAACCATTTGGTATTAAAAGGGTATTAGATAATTCCAAAATAAGTCTGTAAAATCCCCAACTGATCCATACTAAAGAAGTTCTAAAACTAACACAATCACAGACACAACAAACTGAAGAGGCCCATATTTAAAGAAATAATTCCCAATAAAAACAAAACTCAGTCTTGACAATGAATCACAATAAAGGATAATAAACTGCATGCAATAATTGGGTCTGAGCTCATTCTGGCCATGATAATATTGAAATAACCTCCAAGAAGGAAACAATACACAGTCCATCCGAGATTCACATTAAAAGGTTAAAAATTCATGCAAAGGATTGGGTCCGGGCTCATTCTGGCCACGAGAAGACTGATACAACGTCCAGGAAGGAAAAAATACACAGTGCATCCTAGATTCACATTAAAAGGGTAAAACGCATGAAAGAGCCAAAAACTTTCAACCAGGGTAAAAATCTACCTGCTTATCAACCACCACATATTATTTTAAATTACCTAATCAATTTTCGTAAGTCAATTACATTATGAAAATAGTAGCAAAGAATACTTGATTACCGATTAACAACTAAATTAAAAAGTATAAATAGAAAAACAAAATCATACCTCACACCATGATCTTGGTATCTGATACAAATAGTAAAAGTTCATTGTCATGGAATTAATGTTTTGTTCTATCTGCCATACATATATAAGCAAGTATTTCCCATCCATCTGTGTGTATTGATGTGTTGCGGTGGAAAAAACTGAACTTCAAATTATCTCCAGTATTCTTGGCCGCTCTGGTTTTTAAATAAGGCATATAAACCTATGAAAAAGGTAATTGTGATCCTAAACTTAAATTAATGCATAAATCGCCCAACAAGTGGACTTTTGCACTGGTGTGTAAGTTCAACCTCGAATTTTCAAGATTAACTTACTAGTTTGTTTTTTAAAAACTTTTATGATGAATGAAACTAACTCTATCAACCACTAAAATATATGCCTAAGTACTTATAAAAACATAAAATAAAAACCACTTGTTTATTCAATCTGAAGGAAATCAAAAACCTATGCCACAATACAGGGCGTAAGGATTTCAATATATAGGTAAAAATTATTTGAACTAACATTCAGAACTTAGATCTCAATCCAATCATTAGGGAAAAGGAAATAAAAAATTTACCAGTTTACTTATAGTAGTCCGATAGGAAAATTTGCAAACCAAGGAAATTCCAATATCGAATTTACTAAAAGTGACAACGAATAAGATGAATTTAAAACTTAGGATCTGTTATTACTTTGGATGTGAATCCTGTGAAGTTCTGCATTTACTTATTGGAAAATGATTTCCACATACAAAAACCTTTAACTAAGTTACAACGACAATTTTTAGACATGTGTACCTTAATCGTAGGTGGATGATCTGAATTCGTTGTCCCACACGTGCATTCCGTCCACCTCCCACTTGCCAACCACTAAGACCTCACCGGTACCTCCTAGCCAACACTGGGGATACTCTTATTACCTCTGATCCCCCCGAGCCGCAAAGGGGCCACACACACAATAACAGAGAATGAAAGCCCCCATCTCGCCTCACAAGGTTGAGCTACCACTCGTTACCCGAGCTGGGTATCCCAACTCCCACAAGCAAAATTCAGTCAATATAAAATTCCAGCAGCGTAACCTTTCCCAAACTAGACATGATCCATACTCCTCCTACGCCATATTTTTTATAGAGTTTTCAAGTGATTAGTTTCTCAAACCCTCATTAGATTCTTTTTTCATTTATTTAATTAGGAAAAACCTCCCCCGTACACATGTCACCCAATCCCCTAGTTGCACCAGAAAATCCATTTATTAATTAATTAAATTTTCCGATTTCCTTGACCCACCTAAAAGCGTTCCTTAAAACGCTCCTGGGTGTCCCTTTATTCCCTTACAATTATTAATTGACTTATGCCTTACTTAAATCCTATTTGAGTTCACAAATAGAAAGTTTCAAAGGCTATATTACCTACTAAGTTAGAAATTTCCCTTTTTCTTAAGTTTCCCCTTTTTTGCTTAGTTCAGATTTAGCAAGTTTACATAAAAACAAAAAATTATCTTTTTAATAATTTAATCCTCCATTAAAATTTTTACTTTAATAATTAATGTTTGAATTTTCTTTACCACCTTCTTGTTACATGTCTATTTAGTTTTTTTTTGTTCAAATGTTCTACTTAGACCTAGGTTTTAAATTCACTAGGTTGGTGACAGTTCTTAAGGGAAAATTTTGTTATTAAAATTTACTCATCACATCATTCATTTTAAGGCCGACTAGGTCCTAAGGAGGCATAGTTTTCTAGGTACTAGGTGTATTATCTTATCATATTTAAAATCGCGACATGCCCTTCAGGACACACTACATGCTTCAAGGGTGCCACTCACCTGCATTCTTTTTTTATTTGCGCGACGTACCCTTCAAGATGCACTACATGCTCTAAGGGTGCCACTCGCCTATTGAATGAATTTGGTAGAGGTCAAACCCCTGGAGTCAACACTCTGTCAGGTGATCTTGTGGGAGACTAAGGGCCTCTAAGGAATAAGAACCCTTCCTTATTGTGCGCCCCTTAGAATCACCATGAGCTACTGTCACAGTCTTCCCTCACGGCATCTTGGGTCTTCTCAAACTAGGTAATTGTTAACCTACAGTTCAAGCCACGATGGGAGTGCTAGAAGGTTGTGGCAGGGCTACTACCACACCTCTCCCTCAATGTATTTGGTTGTCATGTGTGACCCCTTTACTCCAAATGTGGGTCTAGTTGGAAATCTATTGTTAGTCTGCATCCATCAATGAAACATGTCAACTATAACAATCAACATCATAATATCTATCCATACATCAGATCTGTAATATCAAAAAAATTCAAACCATAAAAGTCCACTCCCTGACTCGATATGGACTCCAAGGAGTCTCATCAATGCCTCAGCATCCTCTAACATACAAATTCCTTCACACTCAGGAGAACCCAGTCAATAACACTTGTTGATGTAAATACAACAAAAATAACTAATCATCAAATCCACAATATCTCATAATCATAATCAAAACAACCAATAGTATAATGAACCAGATCACTTGCATGCAAGTGTCCTCAAAGAATAAGTCCGCTCAATGAATGCAAGAGAGGGATGTTACATACACCCCATCTTGTTTTAAACTTCGTCTCAAAGTTTCACAGTATGTAGGTGCCTAAATAAAGTGTATCACAATATCATATGTCTAGCTATCAAACAAAAATGGAAATTGTTGATGCATACCATATGCGTCCTCCCAGGTCGTCGAGTGTGGACTATAGTTGTCCCACTAGACCTTTACCTAATATATTGTTCAATGTTGTATCTTTTGAATGCGATGGTCCAGGATGCAGATTGGATCTGTCGTGAGAGAAACCTTTCCCGATACCTACACGGAACTCATGTCAATAACATGTGTAGGATCACTAACATAATGTCTCAAAACATATATGTGAAAAACATCGTGCATATGCCTCAAAGAATCTCGAAGGGTCCCACGAACCTAGGAGAGATTTTAGCACCCTTTCCAAACATGATTGAACTCTTATGCGGTGTCACCCTCAAGAATACTTGATCACCAACTTCATAACTACGGTCAATATGATGCGCATCGACATAACTCTTATGCCGATCCCGCGCTTCTGTAATCCTTTGTCTTATTATTTTCATTTGATCTTCCATTTCTTGGAATTCTTTTGGTCCCACCAGGACCCTATGCTCAAGCCGATCCCAACTCAAAGGCGTCTTACATGGTATTCCATAAAGAAACTCGAAAGGCACCATATTAATGCTGCTTTGATAACTATTGTTATATGCAAATTCTACGAGTGGAAAGAATTCTTCCCAATGCTTCTTTTGGTCCATCACGTACATACGCAACATATCCTCCAATATTTGGCTTTTTCATTTGGTCTTCCCATCTATCTTCGGGTGATACGTGGTACTAAAGTTAATTTGGGTTCCCAAGGCCCCTTGGAAACTAGTCCAAAATTGTCCTGTAAACACTTATCCTCTATCAGATATAATCCTCTTAGGAATGCCATGCAGCCTCACAATCTCACTGATGAAAACTCTAGCTATGTCAGGTGCCTGATACATCATACACATAGGAATAGAATGAGAACTCTTCATTAGAGTGTCGACTATCACAAAAATTGAGTCGTGTCTCCTTATCGTCAGTGGAAATCCAATAATGAAATCCATCGAGATGACCTCCCATTTCGATTCTAGAATAGTGTGTGGTTGTAGTAATCCTGTCGGATGTCTATGTTCATCCTTCACCTGCTGACATTCTATTAAGCCCTAATATTGTCTCATTACCCCTTAATTGAGGCATATTATATTAGTAATCTTATTTTATTTATGTCGTCTTTAGGCCATTAGTTGTAATTATACCTCCTAGTCTCCTATATATACCATGGAGACATTTTCATTTTGAATCATCTTGTACTTGAACATTTAAGTGGTGTAAAAGGAGGTTTCCCCCTTGAAGAGGCTTATTATCTGAAATTATCTCTTTTTGAAGGTGTTGAGTAATTTTTATGAGGTTTTTCTATGCTATATTGATATTTGGTTCTTAACATATGGTTTCAGAGCTCAAGGTCTTGGGGTTTCGCCGCTACATCTGAGACCCTGTGGAATTTTTTCTATAAATTTTTTTCTACAATGATTCAAAAGGAATAGATTGAACGATATTTAGTAGACAGATCAAGGTACGTTGGGTTCAAAATTCAGCTCCTGAGGCCTTATAATTTCGGAGATACAACCTGTACAAGATAGGGTTCTGGAATCATCCTGAACTGAGTCATTGCGGAATTTTCGCTATAAAACCTTTTTTGTAATGTTTCAGACCTTGAAATTCGGAGGCTATTTACAGAAATTAGTAAGGTATCTTTGGTAAAAATTTCAACTTTTGAGTCATCTTAAATTTTTATATACACCTTGTGTAAGATAGGGTATCTCACTATTCCTATTAACTAGTCTCAAGAAGGTGTTCCATGTAAAACAATCATAACTTATTCCTAGAGTATCCAAATTGAGTGGGACTAGTTTCATTGGATCATGGACAGTTTTTGGTATTTCTAGTGCACGTTTCAAAATTTTATATCAATTATTTTGTGCGAGGCACGCTATAGAAGTGATATCTCCTGGAAAGGCCAAAAAACGACAAGTTGTGGGGAAGTTACCGTAAATTCCACTTGGCACATCCAATTGTGATCAGACCTATGGAATTGCAGAGAAGAAATATCAGAGAACTACATAAAATAAAGTTTCATACTCAGAAGGGCCGAAACTTGGGAGATACAACAGAAGA
>ML806860.1:62126-73923 GCA_009831015.1 Picea engelmannii
ATTCCTTTCCAAAAGAATAAGGGTTTAAGGTCTGCCCTCATCTACGTGACTCCAGGATGAGCCAAGTACATTACTCTATGAGCCTCGTTTAGGATCAAACTCCTCAACTCATCGTTGGGAGGTACGTAAATTTGACTTTTAAATATCAATAATCCATCGTTATCCACAATAAATGCCTCAAATTTTGGTACCATCATTGTGTTTTATCCGATAAAATCCTTGACCTCTTTGTACCAGTCATCGTCACTCTATAAAGTTAGAATATTTTCACGTAGATTCGTGTGAAGAGGCATCACCAAAACTATGTGTGGTCTCTGACTCAATGTATCATCCACTCTGTTCACTATTCCTTTTATGTAAGTAATCTTGAAATCGTACTCGCTAATCAATTCCGACCAATGTCGTTGTCGCGTGTTCAAGTCGCTTTGTGTAAAGACATGTTTTAGACCACAGTGGTCTATTCTTAGTACAAATTTTCGTCCAATAAGGTAGTGTCTCCAAACTCTCAAGGCATAAACAATGGCTAACAACTCCAAATCATGCATCACATAGTTCTCCTCATGCCTTCTCAACTTTTTCGAGATGTAAGCGATCACTTGACCGTCTTGCATCAGGTCTCTGCCTAAGCCTTCATTGGATGCATTAGTGCATACCAAGAAGTTTGCGTCCATGTCAGGGACCTTTAGTATTGGTGTTGTCATCAAAAAATCCTTGAGCCTTTGAAATTCCTCTGAGCATTTCTTGGTCCAAAAAAACTTCTTGTTCTTCTTCTACAATTCCGTGATCGGATTTTCTATCTTTTAAAAACCTTCGACGAACCATCAATAGTATCCCAATAAACCCATGAAGCTACGAACTTCTGGGACATTTCTCGATGTAGGCCATTCCATTATATCCTCGACCTTTGTTGGATCCACAATGATACCTTCACCGAAGATGACATGGCCTAAGTAGTGAATCTTCAATTGATAAAATGAGCATTTCGACATTTTTCCAAACAATTTGTTCTCTCTTATAAACTGTAGTACCAAGTGCAAGTGCTCATCATTCTTCTCCATCATCTGAGAATATATCAAAATATTGTCAATGAATACTTGGATGAACTTGTCCAAGTATTCGCAGAACACCCTGTTCATCAAACTCATAAATACCCTTGGTGTGTTCATCAATACAAATGGTAAAACAATAAACTCATAATGTCCAAACCTCATCTTAAAGGAGGTATTAGGGATTTCGTCCTCCTTGATCTGTAACTGGTCATACCCTGATCTCAAGTCGATCTTTGAAAACATCATCGTGCCTTTCATATGATCAAACAGATCATCAATCCTTGGTAGCGGATACTGATTCTTGATCATTGCCTTGTTCAATTAACGATAGTCAATTCAAAGTCTCCACGACCCATCCTTCTTCCGTATGAAGATAACAGGCGTACCCCATGGTGACACACTTGGACGTATAAGTCCTAGGTACAACAACTCCTTTAGTTTCATTTTCAACTCATGTAATTCTAGGGTCGACATCCAATAAGGTGTTCTTTCTATCGGTTCAGTCCCTAGTTTTAGGTCGATGGTAAATTCCAATTCCCTCTCAGGTGAAAACCCTAGAAACTCCTATGGGAAGACATCCGCAAACTCTCGTACTACCGAAATATTTTCTATCCCTTCCACCACACCCTTATCGTTTAATGCAAGGATCACATAAATATTTCATCCCTTGCGCATGATCTTCCATAGCTACAAGGAAGAGATGAACCTCAAGGAAAATCCTTGGTTTTGACCTACAATCATGCATCACTGTCCCTCATCATCGACTAAGGTCAACCATTTCATCTTACATTTGATTACCGCCTCCTCATGCGATTCCAACCAGTCCATATCGATCACGACGTCATAATACCCTAAGATCATGACATACAGGTTGTACCTTGTGACAAACTCTCCCAGGTTAAGGCTACAACCTGTAACCTTCCCTCCAACCTTATGTTTGGCTCTGGAAGCCATTTCTACAAAGCTAAACTCATCCCGTTCGACTACCTTTACCTTAATTCTTTTTAGCACTTCTCCAGAAATAAAACTCTTTTTAGCACCTGGATCTATCAAAACACTAAGGGTCTGGTCAATGACAGTACCTAGTGTCTTTAGCACAGTCAAATGGTTCTCTTCCTAGTGGTTATTCACTGCTGCATGAATCTGATGGGCCTTGCTCGAATCTCCCATAGTAGTGGATCTGGTTGATCTAGATTCTCTAGTCCTCTCAACTGGGTAGTCACGTTGGTAATGTGTCTCTCCACATGTCCAACACCCTTTCTTCAGTCCATTACTCCTGGTACTTGATGTAGAAGTTGATGACCCACCAGCCTTAAACCATGGTCTATTCTATTGAACATGACCAAATTTTTTCTGATGCGGTCAATGCTGCTGCTGTTTTTGTGGTCCTCTATAAGGAGTCCACTGCTAAGGTACTGGTCACCTAGGTGTAGATAAAGTGGATCCTCTCTAGATGCCACGATATCCTAGTGAATGTATAGGTGGTGTCTGATGCTACTGCACACCAGATGACGCTTGTATCGCTGGTTTTGTTGGAGTCCTGCTCTGACCCCCACTGATAATATCCTCCTCTATACGAGGGCCTTATGGACAACATCATGCAAGGTTTGAGGCATCAAAATCCAAACCTTTTCACGAATGCCGACATTAAGGCCAAACATGAACTTGTTTACCTTAAGTTTCCCTGTATTCAAGTGCGGAGCATACCAAAGTAGCTCCATAAAACAGGCCTTGTACTTGGGCACCATATGACCTCCCTGTCACAAGGCATTGAACTCGTTGAGATGACGCTCAATGAATTCCTCAGATAGATACCTCTCCCAAAATCGTTCCTCGAACAATTCCAATGACATGTCTTCCACCATAAAAGAGCACTCCCCTTCAGTTGAAAGATCGCCATGCAGACCTTCATGTTGGAGGTATAGGCATGAAGTGCATGACACATCGCCATATTCTCCAGCCATGCCTCGACGACTGCATCGTCCGGGGCTCCGAAGAACTCGATAAATTTGACCTTCTCGAGTTCATGGTGAATGCTACTAGTACCGACTGGAGCGTGCAGTGGACCCTCAAGAGGTGTCAACACCCTGGCCTCATCTCTATCCAAATGACTGATCAGTTCCTCAAACATTTGTTGAAAGGACCTCATCTGCCCAAACACATCACCCACAGCACCCTGGGGGTTAGACCCCTAAGGAGTGGATGATACTTGGGGAATCATGCCTCCTCCCCTAGAACCTCGTCGTCTGCTTCCGCAACATCCTCTAACCATTATTACCTGCATGAATACAAATCAACTTAGTTAGTGACAATTTATAATTCAAGTATCTAATCAATGGAATTTGTAGTGATCCCAAGTCGTGGGTCAAACCGGCTCTGATACCATATGTAATGAACTTCGTCGTTACGACAACAAGCCTTGCATAATAAGTACAAATTTTTTTTTTAAGTAGGAAAGTAATTACGACCATACACTCAAACAATGCAACACGATGACGAAGTATGTAATGAACCTCGTTGTTACGACAACAAGCCTCGCATAATAAGTACAATTTTTATTTTTTTTTAAGTAGGAAAGTAATAACGACCATACACTCAAACAACACAACATGATGATGAATACAATGCATGAAATTCACACAACAACAAACATAATGACCTAGCATACTAGCACATCATGCAACTGGAAGAAACATACAACATTCAATCAGATGACGAATAAAATGACTACCCACTCGTCCTACCCTGCAAGGTTAGGACTTCTAGGAAACATAAGCAATGCTCAAGCCTAAGTTCCCATTGATTTTGACCATTTAAGGTCTCACGACTGGAAACTGTTCCAAGGAACAAGGAGGTGTCTACATCCCACACAAAACAAGTAAGACCATGCTTACTAGGCTAAAAGAAACATCAATCAATCCAAACACAACAACTTTAACGACACAAGTAGCTAGAACCTTTACGGCAGTAAAGAAACCAATAACATAAAAATGTTATAAAACCAAGTACAAACATCGATTACAAAGAACAACCACACCCACCTCGGGAAGCACAAGACTCAAGCCAGGTTATCATATGCGCCTCTCACTCAAGCACACCTTGATTCTGCCATAAGGAATCATGTCACCACCATGCAAAAAGTGAGATTGTAACTAAGGCCCAAACTTAAAGAGTCATGAAAAATTAACTCAAGACACAATAACCAAACGCTAGGAACCCCAAACTTAACTTTTATACCTTGTAATGAAATAAATAATGAGAGCACTTTATTCAATCAACGCTAATGACGCGCAAGGTAACAAAATTCAATACAAGGTTAAATTTTTCAACAAAAACTCATAATTAAATAATTACGAAATTCCAAGCCAGGATTGCACTAACAACATCAAGGATTCAATAAGTCCTTAATCAGTTCCCTGTTGTGAAAACATATAAATTTTCTATAAATCGATAATCATAGTACGACCAATTATATCAGTTAATACTATTGTAATCGATTGAACTATTATCAAGATATAACACATTAATATAAATATCCCTTAATACTGATGTAAAAACAAGTAAGATAGTTAAGTTGTGATAACACATTAATAAAAGTAAACATTATGACAGTTGCAAATCGAATGAATTATTAAATTGTTGTAAAAATATTAAGTTATAATGAGATGGATAAAACCTAAAAACTATTACATCAAAGCACTCGTTGATCTAAAGGGATAACCACAATGACAGATCCCCTATCATAAATTCAACTTCATGATCAGGATATAAAAATATTCCTAAACTACCGAATCGTTACCATCTCTAACCACTAATTATTTAAAATATCCTAGTGATATTCAGAATATTTGTATTTAATTAATATCTTTATGTAATTATTAAATCGCTTGTATTTATTCAAAAGAATATTAAAAGTTGGGCGAACTTAACCCAAGGATCTCAGAATTAGAATTGGTTACACCTGCCAACTGTCTGGAATGGAGACTCACAAAAACAAGATAATATTTAAATAATTAAAATTTGTGGATTAGAAGCATTAAATTTTCCCATTAAAACTCAGAAATCGCGGATAAAAAAAAATAAAAGAAATCTCATAACATGAAGACAAGGGGACCGCCACTAGCCAAAAATAAAATTAAAGGAGAAAAATTCAGAAATAAAACACAGTCCTCAACACGAATAGTTAAAAGGTAATCGATTGAATATCAACCATGAAGCACAATTTAACATGCTTTCTCCTAAATATGAATACACTCTTCTGCATGCAACATACTCAGAATGCTATAACAATATTAACATTGTGAAGAAAACAAACCCATTTGTCAAGCGGCGTAGTTAGATAGTAAACAAAGGAGCAAGGGCCAGAATGCAAATGCGTGTAGCACTACATGCATATGAGTTTTAACCATAACCATTTGGTAATAACAAGGGCTCTAGATAATCCCAACATAAGTCTGTAAAATCCCCAACCGATCCATACCAAAGAGGTTTTAAAACTAACACAATCAAAGACATGACATACTGAAGAGGCACAGATTTAAAGCAATAATTCCCACTAAAAACAAAACTCATTCCTGACAATGAATCTCAATAAAGGATAATAAACTGTAGGCAATAATTGGGTCTGAGCTCGTTCTCTCCATGAGAAGACTGAAACAACCTACAGGAAGGAAACAATATGCAGTCCATCCGAGATTCACATTAAAAGGTTAAAAACACATGCAAAGGATTGGGTTCGGGCTCATTCTGGCCACGAGAAGAATGAGACAACCTCCAAGAAGAAAACAATATGTAGTCCATCCTATATTTTCATTAAAAGGGTAAAATGCATGAAAGATCCAAAAACCTTCAACGAGGGTAAAAATATACCCTCTTATCAACCACCACATATTATTTTAAATTACCTAATCAATTTTCATAAGTCAATTACATTATGCAAATAGTAGCAAAGAATACCTGACTATGAATTAAAAACTAAATTAAAATATATAAGTAAGCTTTACTACCTTTGAGAAAAATGAAATCATACCTCACACCACGATCTTGGTATCTGATACAAACAATAAAAGTTCGTTTTCATGGCATTAATGTTTTGTTCTATCTGCCATACATATATAGGCAAGTATTTCCCATCCATCTGTGTGTATGAATGTGTTGTGGTGGAGAAAACTGAACTTCAAATTATCTCCGGTGTTCTTGGTCGCTCTAGTTTTTAAATAAGGCATATAAACCTATGAAAAAAGTAACTATGATCCTAAAATTAAATTAATGCATCAACCACCCAACAAGTGGACTTCTGCACCCAGTGTGTAAGTTCAACCTTGAATTTTCAAGATTAACTTACTGGTTTGTTTTTTAAATTTTTTTACGGTGAATGGAACTAACTCTATTAGTCACTAAAATATCCGCCTAAGTACTTATAAAAACATAAAATAAAAACCACTTGTTTATTCAATCTGAAGAAAAAAAAAACCTATGCCACAATACAAGGCATAATTATTTCAAGATATAGGTAAAAATTATTTGAACTGACATTCAAGACTTAGATCTCAATCCAATCGTTAGGGAAAAGGAAATAAAAATTTTACTAGTTTACTTATAGTAGTCCAAGAGGAAAATTTGTGAACCAAGGAGATTCCAATTTCGAATTTACTAAAAGTGACAGTGACTAAGACAAATTTAAAACTTAGGATCTATTATTACTTTGGCAGTGAATCCTGTGAAGTTCTGCATCTACTTATTGGAAAATGATTTCCACTAAGTTACAACGAAAGTTTTTAGACATGTGTACCTTAATCGTAGGCGGATGATCTGAAGTCATTGTCCCTTGCGCGTGTTCTATCCATCTCCCGCTCTCCAACCGCTGAGACCTCACCAGTACCTCCCAACCAACACTAGGGATACTCTTCTTCTCCCCTAGATCCCCGAGCCACAAAGGGGCCACACGCACAATAACATCGAATTATAGCTCCCAGCTCACCTCGCAAGGTCGAGCTACCACTTGTTACCCAAGATGGGTATCCCAACTCCCACAAGATAAATTCAGTCAAGATAAAATTCTGGCAGCGTAACCTTACACAAACCAGATGTGATCCATACTCTTCCTCCACCATCCTTTTTATAGAGTTTTCAAGTGATTAGTTTCCAAAACCCTCAGTAGATTCATTTTTCATTTATTTAATTAGGAAAAACCTCCCCCATACACATGTTGCCCGATCCCCTAGTTGCACCAGAAAATCAATTTATTAATTAATTAAATTTTCCTATTTCCCTCACCCACCTAAAAGCATTCCTAAAAATGCTCCTCGATGTCCCTCTATTTCCTTACATTTCTTAAATGAATTGCACCTTACTTAATTCCTAGTTGAGTTCACAAATAGAAAGTTCTAAAGGCTAGATTCCCTACTAAGTTAGAAATTTCCCTTTATCTTAAGTTTCCCCTTTTCTGCTTAGTTCAGATTTAGCAAGTTTACATAAAAAAAACAATTTATCTTTTTAATAATTTAATCCTCCATTAAAATTTTTACTTTAATAATTAATGTTTGAATTTTCTTTACCCCCTTCTTGTTACATGTCTATTTAGTTTTTTTTTTGTTCAAAGGTTCTACTTAGACCTAGGTTTTAAATTCACTAGTCTGGTGACATTTCTTAAGGAAAAAAATTGTTATTAAACTTTACTCATCACATCATTCATTTTAAGGCCAACCAGGTCCTAAGGAGGCATAGTTTTCTAGGTACTAGGTTTATTAACTTACCATAGTTAAAATCGCGACGTTCCCTTTAGGATGCACTACGTGCTCCAAGGGTGCCACTCACCTCCATTCCTTTTTTATTTACACAACGTGCCCTTCAAGACGCACTACTTTCTCCAAGTGTGCCACTCACCTCTTGAATAAATTTGGTAGATATCAAACCCCTGGATTCAATACTCCATCAAGTGATCTTGTGGGAGACTAAGGGCCTCTAACGAATAAGGACCCTACCTTATTGCACACCCCTTAGAATCATCATGAGTGATTGTCACAGTCTGCCCTCATGACATAGTGGGGCTTCTCGAACTAGGTAATCGTTAACCTATAGTTTCAACCATGGTGGAAGTGCTAGTAGGTTGTGGTAGGGCTTCTGCCACACCTCTCCCTCAATGTTTCTGGTTGTCGTGCATGACCCTTTTACTCCAAATGTGAGTCTGGTTGGAAAGATTTTTTCAACCTACATCGATCAACGAAACATGTCAGCTATAACAATCAACATCATAATATCTATTCATACATCACATTTGTAATATCAAAAAAGTCCACTCCCTGACTCGATCCAAAGTCCAAGGAGTTTCATAATGCCTCGTCATCCTCTAACATCTAGAGTCCTACACACTCAAGAGAACCCAGTCAATAACACCCGTCGATGTAAATACAACAAAAATAACATATCATCAAATCCACAATATTTCATAATCATAATCAAAACAACCAATAGTATAATGACCTAGATCACTTACATGCAAGTGTCCTCAAAGAATAATTCCACTCAGTGCGTGCAAGAGCGGGATGTTACAGTCCTACAAACATTGAACATATATGTTTAGTAGAATTTTCATCAAACTATAAAAAATAGGTCAAGAAATGAAGAAACAATGATGTTACATATGTCATTATATACATAAGGTAAAATGAACATAGAGACCACAATAATTCTTGTAGAGAACTGTGATAACCCATGACTTGAAACTTTGACAATTATTATTATTATTATTATTTTAGAATTTTTATTTTTTTTTCCAAAATACACTTCGGTCGATTGGCCAAATATGAAATGTAAAACATTATTATTTTATGAAAATAAAACACATGTGGAAAAATGGGCACACATTGAAGAAATTGTTAAAGAGGGAGTTATGAATCCAAAGGGGTTGGCCAAGTGGTAGAAGATTGAGACAAGTTGTGGTGTTAACTCAACTTCATATAAACACATTTCAGATTTATAGGAGAATCTGTGAACATGTGTAAAATTGAATCTGACAGGTGGTTAGTGAGTAGGAGGCTCAAGAAAAGTGTCACAAGTCCTAGGATAAACAAAAACAATTCATGACAAGGGAATGGGACGCCATTTCAAGGATGCAAGCTGACAGATTAAAGAGGCTACACACTAATTTTGACTTGACATAGAGGAATTCTATTATTACACACAACAATATGGTACTCATAATTCTACAAGAGGCCACACAAGAAGCGCCTTGGATTCCAAACTCATCTCGGGGGTGACAAAGGTTGACAAAGATTCTAGTCTACGATTGGGAGGAACAAAGTCTTCAAATATGGTTTCCCCAAGTTCCAAGTTTTACTTATTTATTATGAATATGTCGATATGAATTTTTACTGTGTGTTAGCGTGATCAATATTATTGGTTATGAAGTATTTTTAAAGCGTAAATAAGTCATAACAATATTATGTGTATGTTTTTGTATGAGAAAATAAATGCATACCATAGTTTCATACAAAAATATTGTTGAAAGAAAAAACAATAGTCATTTTGTTGCTAGATCTATGAATAGATTCGTATTACTAGTAACAAACCCAATAAAAATAATAAGTAATCTAGTTATTAAAACAAGAAATTTATCCAAATAAGAAATATGTATTAAGGGAACATAGTTTAACAATGATACAAAACCATAAAAATGAAGACTAGGTGTATCCAAAAAAGGAATATGTGCTAAGTAAACATAGTTCAATAAAGTTACAAAACAATTTAAATGTAGACAATAGTCCTAAGCCACAGGACCTTAAAAGAATAATTCTATATACAAAAATATCCGGTCGACTATCTTGACAAAGTGTACACATAGCGAAGTCACACATTGTGATATCATTCTTTGAATATAATTAGTAATAGAACATGAATACCTTCTCCAAGTTAGGTTATTCCTAGAATCCATGGTACCAACCTCCTCAACACCTACAAAGTAGTATTGAATTAATTTAGGATGATGTACAAGTTCATTTAGTCAAACAAATTTAGAATTACTTATACAAATGAAAACAAACTTACAATGGAAGTACAAAGTGCTTCGCGTATCTCCTTTTGTCGTCGATGAACAACATATGAATGTTGAGGTTTTTTGGTAAACTGATGGGGACCAATCACAATAACGAACAAATCCCATCATTAGTTAAAATAACCAAGTATAAGTTTTAACAAAGATTAAATTCATGGTGCACCTATAGAAAATAATCAAAAGAACATTACTATACTCTGTGTGAATTACTGCACCGGTTCAAACATTTTCAACATAAGTCCTAATTGTGTTCAGGATGAGTAAAATGAGTTGAATTTTTTTAACCATAGACTAGAAATGAGAGAATTAAATTGAAATATATAAAACCTATGTAATATTAAATCATGTTAAGGTAAACTTGTATCACATAGTTCATAAAATTATGGGTTCAGTCGATAAGCCTAAAAAACCCAAGTAAAATCTCTTCAACATAGGATAACCAAAATAGAGATATAGTAGGACTGAAATACATATTACAATCATGGAATTAACACTGTAGATATATATAGAAAAATATAGAAAAATTTCTCCAAGGAAAACGATGCAGAGACATATTAAGGATAGCCGACAGAATAACGTTTAAACATGACTATAAACTAACATCTTAAATTTTCTCAGAAATCATTTAAAAGATAATAAGTTATAAGAACAAGTTTATGAGTTACACAAGAAGCCATAATGATTAAAATAGATAATATAAACTCTTACCATTTTGGGACGCCACCCTTGAATTCGATGAAAACCAACCATATGCAAGCCAAAGAAGCTAGGAATTGCCCCGATTCTTGCAAATAACCTTAATGTGAACGAAAATAGGTTCTGGGAAGTTAAACCTTCACCAATGTAACTCATGAAGTATTAAACGACACAAGAGGGTTCAATTAAACTTTCAAACCTCTTGAGAAACCTCTTAGGATGAACGCAGAGCTAAGAAACAAAAGTGAAAAATGAGAAATGAGCCAAGTTCAGGAGAGGTCAAAATGGTTAAAGGATCCAACAAGAAACCATAACACCTATAAGAATAAAAGCATGACATGTATGCTTCCTTAGGACAACTTTCGTTAAAATTTCCTCGAGATGGTAAACCTTATAGGTGGTGCATGCACGATCGATCCATGGTAAATGATCTGTATGACACTATGTTTAATGAAGAAAAGTTGGTAAGTTCCTAAATTAAGAAAATGTACCATAACACGAATTTATACCCTCATAAAAATCCATAATAAATCCCCTTAAGTAAGATTTTTCCATTTGTATCCCATGTAATATACATCAGATGAAAAGAATACATTATATGCAATGGAAAACATTTTATATATGTTCTTACTTTAACATGGATACACAATACAAAACATTGCACGTCAAATACATTGACTTGTATATAGTATGAAATGAATAGAGGGTTGTAAACAATCCTTAAACTATGTTAAAGTGTTGAGTGGAGAATGTATAGCCATTGGGGGGGGGGATATAACAAATAAACAAACCCTCATGCAACCCTTATACATGGTGTTTGTTCATGTACACAATAGTAACAAGACACACACACACACACACACACACACACACACACACACACACACATATATATAGCAAGTATATTATGAAACATAGTAAAAATAATCATATATAGGTTATCAAGTACCTAGTCTTAGTGGAATAAGACTTAAGCTAGCATTTATAAACACTATGTATA
>ML806860.1:74459-96070 GCA_009831015.1 Picea engelmannii
AAAAAGGGAACTTAGGTGATGGACATATCTAGGTGGATCTGAATAATGATAGGCATCCATAAATTATAAAGATAGTAATATGTCTGAGAGAAGAACTAAAAACTATGAGAGAAGATAATGACATAATTTTAAATACTCAAGAGGAACTAAATGCAATTCTTCTAGAAAAATTGTGTAATCAAAATACTGATAAAAATAAGGGGTAAAATTCTAGTAACTCTAAGATAGCCCAATCGAAGAAGAAAGAAAGAAAATTGGAGTATCCTAAATCTAAGACATAGTTAGTATATAAGAATACAAAAGATACCGAAACATCTATTGAAAGTAATTCTAGTCCTAAACAAAGAACTAAAAACAAACCTAAACAACATGATGAATTCATGGGATAATTTGAGAAGATTAAACCAGTAACCTTCAATGGAAAAGTGGAGACTGGTGAGGAAGAAGAGGCATGGCTCTCTGGTATGCATAAATACTTTCAAATTTATAATTACTCAAGTGATCTTAAAGCCCGTATGGCTATCTATAATCTGATAGAAAAAGAAGATATATGGTGGCATGATATAAAACGAGTAAAAATTATTAAGAAAAGAAAAATCATCTGGAAAATCTTTAATAATTATTTTTAGAAACAATACCTATCGGAACAATATTATGAGGGTAAAGCCAAGGATATATATGAACTAAAACTGAGAAATGTTACAATGAAATATTTACATAGTAAATTTTTGAGTTTTTTGTGTTATGTGCCTTACATTGTGGATGAAAAAACAAAGATTCAATGATTTTTCAGTTGCCTACCTAGTTTTTATAAAGATTGAATTGAGTTTGATAACCCAAAAACATTGGAAGAAACCATGAGAAAAGATAAACTTTGTTTTGAGCAGTATAAAAATAGAAATGAGAATTCTAAGAATTGGAATGGGAAAAAGGTTGAGAGGTTTGACCCTAAGAAGAAAGGGGGATCTTACTTTAATAAAAATGTTGATAAAATATTTTAGGGAGGTAATAAGTTCATAGCTACTAAACCTTTCAATCAACATGAAAATAAGAATGCCAAACCACCAATCTTATCCAATAAAGAAACTGCCCAAAAAGAAACAGTAAAATGTTGGGAATTGAGTGGTCCACATTACTATAAATATTGTCCTCTCAGGAAGAAGGGAAATAAAAATGTGCAAACAATACAGGAGACAACTACAGTTGGTGAGTTGGAAATTTTTAGACCAAAAATCAGCACAACATTGGAAAATCGGCATGAAGAGAATCATACTTCAATGGTAGAAATTGAAGGTATGATACATAAGAAACCAATTATTGTTTTAATTAATACAGGTGCTAGTTTAAGTTATATTTCACCAAGAGTTGTGTTACAGCAAGATTTTCCTCACCCCATGCAATATTTCATAGAAGGCCTTTTTCCATTTCCCTATGCACACTTGTAATCCCTTTTTGCAAATCCTAGAGATAAAAATACAATTTTTCCACATATATGCACCTTGACTACTATACAACATGCATATACACAGATTGCACCACTACAACCTGCGTACATCAGGAAATGTGCCCAAAATTGAAAAATGGTGTCAGGTTTCCATGTCACATATGAGATCAATGATCCTTGGCCTTCCATATACTAGAAACATTCTGAATTGGCCCTTTAGTTCCACTTGAAGGCTATAAATGGGCCAAATCCGAGCTATGGAAAAGAGGAAAAATAATTCAACTTTGAGAGAAAAGTTACTATGGAGGAATTATTCACTTCGCATTGAGTATGCATCCCTTTGTCATTTAAGTCTGAACACATTGTTCAACCCCCAAGCTCTTCCCTTACTGATTGAGAACGTCATTGTCCCTCTTGTATGAGATTGCCTTTGGTGGAGGATTGAAATGGTGGAGGCGCAGCTGGAAGGAACTTAGTTTCTTGGTTCCGAACCATGCCGACATGAAAGTCTGTAACTCATTCACTTCTGCTTATTATATCTTAATAGAAATACTCGTTTCTCGTCCAATCAACATCTTGAAAATATTTGAATTATTATTCCATCGGAGTATTTGTTATGAATGTTGATGGATTATGCTATTGAATGTGCTAAAATCATATATTATCACCATATTCTTGCATTTCTTGGTTGTTGAGGACTAGTTGCAAGTATATTGCTTTCGGTCAAGTGCTCAATGGTGGACTTCATCAAATGTCTGGATGAGGTAGGAATTTTATCATGTCTTTCTAGCATATTCGTTTATATATCATACTTGATAGTAGAGTTTATTTCTGTAGTCATTTCCGCCTATTGTGGTTTACCCCTAGCCACAGAGAGATTTTCCTCGTAATAGAATTGGTGACCATACTGGGGATTGAATCTTCTTTTTGGGGGTTTGGAGTGTTTTTATCCTTAGATTTCTCTCATTCATATTGAGTTTCTTATCGTATGATTGCTTGACATCCTTTTTTCACTTTGGGTCTGAGTCTTTTATCCTTCTCCTTAGGCTAATTGTGTTTTGACACATATACATGGGTTTTTTCTTGACAGTCGCGTACATACGCGTGTTGTCCTTCTGCAAGTTGCATACATATGCACTTTTCCATTGAACAATTGAGTACATCAACCTTTGTTTCTTGTTTGCTAGGTTTGGTGGTTGTTGGGTAGGTTTTGATGATTGTTGAGTCTTCTTGGGTCTCTGTAGTGATTGTTAAGTGTCTAATGAAACCTGTCTTTGGTTGAATTTTTGGGTAGTGCCTTTCTCTTCATCTTTTAATTTTGATTGTCCTTGTACATTGGGTTGGGTGTTTTGATCCTTGATATCCTACTTGGGTTATCTTTGTCTATACACAATAGAGTCTGTATATCAAGCTATTGTTTATTCCTTTCATTTTCATTTTTCTTATATTGAAGATACAAAAATATTAGGAAATTTACATTGATTGGAATTTTGATCTTTTGAGTATTTGTCATTTATCTTAGTGCATGTAAAGAAAGATTTCATTTTTATTTAGAATTGCAGAATTGAATTGAAAATTGCAATTTTAGGAAGCATATCACCTATTGAAAGTTAGGACTTTGCATTGTATTCATATTCATTTATTTTACTTGTTCAGTCATAACATCACTATTTTCATGACCACGCCTTTTGAGTAATAAAGGCCATTAAAATCAACGCTATAATTTAAAATTGATTAGTAACGATTTCATATTCTAGGGTGCACAAACTAGCTTAGGATTTAGTGCCTTGGAATAGGATTTTGTGAGTAAACTGCTCTAAGGCTATTAAATCACTATATGTGTCTAACTGAGGGAGTGGAGAAATACATTGTATAATCGATAATATTAGGAGGTTCCGCTTACACCAAAGTTAAGCACGAGGTCGTGTGAGGTCGATTGAAGGGATATCCCCCCATACCTTCTTAGTGTCAGATATATTTCTGGGGATTTATTCGTATATGTGGATCTTGCTAGTGCGCTTACCTCCATGAGAGGTGATGCTTTAAAGGTTTCGGGATTTTCTACCCTACCCATATGGTGGACCTGACTTACGACTGTTCACCTATGTCGGTTATACCGTGGTTTCTTAGTTTCTTGACTTTGGTGCCACATAGATTACTTGGAGGGGTTATTCTGTAGGTACCCTGGGTCAGATAAGGGTCGGACAACAAACAACCCTTATGGAGGATTACCTCTCTGGGGGATCTGACCAACTGGTTGTTAATCCCATGAAGGCCCTTATAACTGATTATGATACCTCTGATCTTTAGCAGGGAGTCTCAGGCCCCTCTTGGGTGAGGCATACCTACTTTAGGGAGGGAGGGCCCTTTTAACCACTTTATCCTATTTGTGTGCATATTGGTTGTTTGATTATTTTTAGTGTGCTCTTTGATTACTAGTTGGCCTTAGGATTTGTTTTTATATCTTGAGTCTTAATTCATTGTGGAGTCAGACTAGCTTCCCCACCGGTCTCGCTGCTTGTTACAGTTACCACCAGATTTTGAGTCTTTTCCTTGTAAAAGGTGTAGAGTTATTAGACGTGGTACACACACCTCCACTTATCAGACTTGTGATTCTACAAGGATGAGTACTGAACTAAGTCATCAATATACTAGGAGCCCCTCGACTCCCACACCTACTATAGTTAATGGCACCCCTTCGACTCCTGCAACCACAATGGTTGTAGTGCTAGAGGCACCTATCATCATTGTTTCCCATACTATAGTGAATACTCAACCTATTTCCACGAACCCATTTGGGTCTCTTGTTCACTCACCGAGCTATAATGTTTAGTCCATCACGATGGCCTCTAGTCCTTTTTCCTATGGTATGCCAACTTTTACTTCGCATTTTTCAAACTGCATCCCAACTTTTGGCCCTAATGCTAGCATTTCACTTGGGGGCACAACTCCTCCTTACACTCCATTCTCGTTTGGTGGCTCTCAAATCCCTCAAATCACTCTTACAATGGGAGCCATTCCTTCTTTTAACCTTGGGTCTAACCCTATTGCTTCTGGGTGGACTAACCAACTTGGCAGACAAGCTTCTTCTCAAGTTTCATCCTTTACCCTCACTTCCTCAGTTCTGATTCTGATCGACATGTTTGGCATGACAAATCCACCTTTATCCTCCATATTCCCACTCATAGGAGGTCAGTTTCATACCTTGGGAAACCCCCAACCCAGAGCCACTCCGATTGGGGGCAATTTTTATAACTCCCATTAGAACATTCCTACTGGAATGGTGCCCAACCAACCTCTTATGAATCATCTTGGAGGAGGGTCTTACAATCCCGGGCAGGGCCATGGTGCTTACCAGAACCATGGATGGGTTGTGATTCCCCAAACACAATCTTTCCAAGGAGCTTGGGGCTAGATGCCATAACCCCATCTCCCTTTTCTAGCCATACTCAACCTGCCATAATTTTCTAAGTTGATGAACAACCTTGTGTGTCATGATACTACATGCCCCCCTGTTCACACCAAGCTTCCTTTGGATATTCCAAAATTCTAAGGAAAGAATGGTGAGGACCCTGGTGATCATGTCACCACATTTCACTTATGGTGTTGTTCGAATTTCCTTAACGAAGATTCCATTTGGTTAAGATTATTTCAACGAACCCTCATAGGGGTTGTCGTGAAATGGTATATCGAGCTACCTAGGGGGGCATACGAGACCTTTAGTCAGATGGTGCTAGTCTTCCTTAATCACTTCCAATTTTCAATTCGTTACTATGTTGGCCTAGAAATTCTATTGACCTTATGCTAGGAAAAATCCACGCATATCTCAGATCACATCCAGGAGTGGTGTAGATAGAATATATTGATCATAACCTGCATATCCCCATATTTCTTGTTAGAATGGTTCCTTAATTCCTTACAACCTATTATTTAGAAGGATGTTCCTACATCTGGGGTTACATATGAGGAAGAAGAAATATTCAAATCCCAACAGTTATATCTTATATATGTTCATTCTAGGATGCTATATGAGATTCTTTTGGATGCACCGAGGTCAAAATATAACCCTAGGCAAAATCCCAAACCTCACGTTGATGGAATTGTCGGATCCGCCAATGTGAAATCCACAGACTCGATGACAATCCATTTGAAAGAGTTGTCTCTAAATCAATCTGTAGGAGGGCCAACTTCATCTGTGTCTTCAATCCCACTCATTCGACATATGTACATTCTGTGCAATCATCAACTGCACCAAATGGTAACCAACAACCAGACAAGAATAAGAAGAAACGACATAATAATAATCGTAAGGGTGGGAAGAATAATAATAAAACCAAGGAGAATGGTAATAATGAGAGGAAAAATGTTAATGTAGGTGAGGGAAAGAAAGAAAGGTGTAATGTGAAATTTCCCTATAATATTTGTACATATGATCATTTTACTCATTTATGCACCAAACTTGCAAAAGCTACGAGGCTCTTATCTCTACTGCTCGACGTGATGACAAATCATTTTCCACATAACCATTACATGGCCTTGAGCTCCTCAAATGCTGGAAATGTGGCTGGTGGGAGTAAAAACCCACCGGCACAAGACGATGACCATTTTTGCATCAATATGGTCAATTCTTAGGTTAATGTAGCCACTCGGTCTCATGATTACAGTTCTTCATAGAATGTACATGGTCTAGAATCTCCTCCTCCTCCGGAGATTCCCTTGGAGATCAAAAAACTATAGCCATTTCCTTGTATTTTGAAAGGAGTAATCAATCTCTCTACCCACAATCCAAATTCTAGAGCCACCCAGAATTACTCTTTTGTTGAGGACCTGGGTCAAACCCCTTGTGAGATGTCAGCCTTGGGAGTACTCCAGATGTGTCCTTCACAAAGGAATTCCTTGCTATCTATGTTAGGAGCTCTAGAACCCAGTGGCTCGAAACTTATCAAGTTCGATGTCACATATGTGAAGCCTCGCTTGACTTACCATGTGGAATTCCAAATTCATGTGGTTTACTCTAAGTATACCATCAAGCATGCAGTTGTTGATGAAGGCATTGCAACATGTGTGATGTTCCTGATCTATTGGAAAGCTATCGTCTCTCCAACTCTCTATGAATCTCCGACCATGTTAACTTCTTTTCACGATCGTTCTTTCCTCCCTCACTGTATTCTTCCTACCTTTTTGGTCCATTTAAGTGGGAAGATGGTAGAGGTGGTTGATGTGCCCCTTGATTATAACTTCTTACTAGGACACAATTGGAATTATGCTATGAATGTCGTCATATCGTCTATATTTCGCACTCTTTTTTCCCTCACAATGGGAATATTGTGATGGTCGACAAGTTATCCTTTGCATATGCTAGCCCCAATGCATCTGTTGGATTGTCGATCCCCATGGTCGAAAATTCTCATTCGACAAATGAGAATATCGGTGTTAGAATGTATTCATCCATTATGGGTACCTTTGACTTCATGGCACTAATTCACCATGTTTAGGCCATGTTCAATAGACCCATTTTGTCAGAGAGGTCCGTTCCTTTCTGCACTTCCTATTTTAATGATCCTTGGACCCTACCTTCCTTGACTGTGTCTTGTGAAGGTCAGTTGCATGCTGGAATGCCCATGCCACTATCATCAGTTGAGATAACGTATCAATCTATTCTTGACACTTCTGTCGATCCCGATCCTATTACCTCGCAGATAGATGAGGAGGATCTTGTTCTTAAGACCATGTGGGCCACTTCGTCATCTTGTTCACATGAATTCCTCGATGAGACTTTTCCCTCAGATGAATCTATCATTGAGGACATGAATAGTTCTAAAAATCCTTGGGATGATATGCATCATCTCTCTTTTTTTCTCCCAGAGCTTGCTAGAATCGAATAAGATGACTTTCGATCTACTTTGAGCGAGATAGTCGGTCACGCCATAGTTCCACTTGATACGCACGATATTTATGTCTAAGGAAATATGGAAAGTATATCTCCTACCGTCACGATCGATATCTCTCGTACCCCTAGAAATATTGAAAATGTACACATCGATGCAGATTGTTCACCAGAAAAAATCCTGATCTACGCCAAGATCTTCAAGGAATTCCAAGATGTATTTTCTTGGTCATATGAAGATATGCCAGGAATCAACCCTCGAATTTTTGAGCATGAGATTAGAACTTACCTGGATGCTAAGCCTGTTCAACAACATCTTAGAGCTGCCAATCCCCAAAAGGCCCCTGTTATTAAGGAAGAGGTAGAGAAATTTCTTAATGCTAGCTTTATCTACCCAGTTCCCTTGACTGAATGGGTATCCAATCCCGTTCCTGTGAATAAGAAGCAAGGAACCATCTGTGTATGCATGGATTTTTGTGACCTGAAGAAAGCCTATCCTAAAGACAACTTCCCGACACCTTTCATCGATCAGATTCTCAATGAGTGTCCAGGAAGTAAAGTTTTTTCTTTCATGGACGGATTTTTAGGGTATAACCAAATTCAAATTAAACCCAAGGATCAACATAAGACATAATTTATTTGTCCTTGGGGTACTTTCACATACCGAAAGATGCCTTTCGGCCTTAAAAATGTCAGATAAACCTTACAACATGTTATGACCTTCACATTCCATGATGTTAAGCATATAGTCGAAGCTTATATTGATGATCTTTCTGCTCACTCTCATAAGAGAGTGGATCACCCTAAGCACCTTTGAATATTTTTTGAAATATGTCATCATTATAGAATCCGGTTGAACCCTCATAAATGCATATTTTGCGTTATGTCTGGACGTCTTCTATGATTTTTAGTCTCTAAGACCGGGATCATGGTAGATCCATTAAAGGTTGAGGCAATACTTCAATTGCCTCCCCTGTGCACTATTTGACAACTTCAAGGTTTACAGGGGAAAGCTGACTTTTTACATTAGTTTATATTAAACTATGCCAATATTAGTAAGGGTTCCATACGTCTTTTGAAGAAGGACACCCCTTTTATATGGGATGAGCGGGCCCATGAATACTTCGATGCTTTGAAGAAAACATTGGTATTGACACATCTGCTGAAGTATCCCGACTATAGTAGGGATTAATTTATTTATGTTTTCGCGTCTGAAGAGATGATTGGTATGGTTTTGGTTCAGGAGGATGACGAGCTCCACGAGAATGTCATCTACTATCTCAGTTGAAGCTTAGTTGGTCTTGAGATCAAATATTCTCATGTTAAAAAGTTGTCTTTAGTTGTCGTCCACGTAGTCCAATGATTACGCCATTATATATTGCTTTGCAAAAATACCGTGGTTGTCGATGTCAATCCATTTCAATATGTCCTTACCAGGCATATCATAGGGGGAAAATATAATAAAGGGATTGTCATTTTACAAGAATTTGATCTTGATTTCACTTTTGCGAAATCCAATAAATCACTAGTATTTGCAGATTTAGTATCTGAATTCCCATGATTGGACGATGATGTTATCCATATTGATTCATTTGTGGATGAACACATTTTCCTTGTCTCGTCAGTCGACCCCTGGTATGGAGACATTTTTATCTATCTTCAAACTTTGAAGTTCCCTCAGCATCTCTTGCGAGATGACTGACAGCATGTACGATACCAAGTAAAGAATTACATTATTGTCGATGACACTCTGTATCATCGAGGTATAGAAAATATCATGCATCAGTATTTAAATCACGAAGAAGCCAAGTTAGTTCTAAATGATTTCCATAGTGGGGCTTGTGGTGGTCATCTATCTGGGCTTTCGAAAACCTAAAAAATTTTGTGAGCCAGTTATTTCTGGTTGTCTATCTTTAAATATTGCATTGTAGTGATTAAGAAGTGTCACCCCTCCCAGGTGTTCACTCGGAAAATGTGCTCTCATCCAATCATTATCGTCAGTCCCTTCACTAAGTGGGGGTTAGACTTTGTGGATTGAAACCCAACTTCGGCTAGGGGGAATCAAGACATTATCATGGTCATAGACTACTTTAATAAGTGGGTTGAGGTCATGCCTACAGTTAAATCCAACGGGACGAATTCCACATTCTTTGTATTCAATAAAATTATTTCCAAGTTTGGTATCCCGAGTGAGATTGTCACTGATCATGGAAGTCACTTTTAGAAATAAATGATGGAAGAGATAGCATCCAATCTAGGGTTTAAGCATGGTCATTCTTCCCCTTACTACCCCCTAGGAAAATGGACAGGTAGAGGCCGTCAACAAGTCTCTCAAGACCATTTTGCAGAAAACTGTCAGCCATAACAAATTTGACTAGAATATTATGTTATATCCCACACTCTAGGCATACCTAACCTCAATCAAGACATGTGAAGGTCCAGTATGATAACTCTATCTATCCTCGATTGTATGATGAGGGTGACTTGGTCCTTTTATATGATCAAGCCAAATAACCATTGGGGGAAGGAAAGTTCAAACCCATGTGGCACGATCCCTATATCGTGCGATGTGTCTTAGAAAAAGGATCCTATGAGTTAGAGGATTATGAAGGGAACATGTTGGCCGAGCCCATGAATGGGCTCTACTTGAAAAAATATTACGCTTGAGCCCCGATATTGGGCGTAAATTTTTGTATACTAATGTAATTTAGTGTATATATTGTTTTCCTTTATTTTTGTCTTCAACTTGCTTATCAAGTTTTCCCTTGGTTGGCAGATGTCAACGGAGTCTTCGGTCTACTTAGGATTCGCAGATGGAGCTAGTCATCATACATTGAACTTGGCTTCTACCACTTGGGTAGTTTACTCACCCGAGGGTCTATTGGTATCTTCAAGTGGTGTATGCCTAGGTCCATCCATGAATAATGTGGCCAAATATAACGTTGTTATAGAAATTTTTCACGATGCCATTTTAAATGGTATTCACTCTTTGGAGGTTCTCCTGGATTCCCAATTGGTAGTATGTCAGTTGAACGACAATTATCGTGTGCATGGCCCTACATTACTCCGACAATTCCTTCAGGTACACCTTTTAGAATGATAGTTTAATTTTATTACTTATCATCACATACCTAGGAGTTCTAATTATGTATTCGATTCTTATGCTAATTTCATTTTAGATTGACATTTGTCACATAACTAAAGAAAATAAAACATTATCATCAATGTACACATTGTAATATAAGTAAAGACGAAGATCCATGTTTTATATATATTTCAAAAAATATGATGATGTTTATAGTACAAAATTGGGGCCGACACCCTCAATACAAATATACAACTAATAATACAAAATCCATGACATCTACACCTGTGGCGCCAGATGTATGTCATGAGAAAAAACTATGGCATTTGCGAGACACCGAAAGAGTCGCACCCAAGCTCTGGGCACACCAACCATTGTATGGCCTCTAGAAGATCCTCTACATGATCCATCATAATCCTACGCGTCAAACGAGATAGGTTTCCCTGCACGTTACGAAGGACTCTCTCTGCTTCGCCTCCCACTGCTTCATCTCCCCGGTTCTTCCGATGATGTCATGGAAGACTGTTCGATCGTCATGGACCTACATTTGTGTCACACATGTGTCTAGTTAGTACTTAAACATCATCCAAAAACATTTTTGTTTTACTATATAAAAATACAAAAAAATGAAATATTTAAAAAATTTGACATACCTATGTCCTCGTAGGCAGTCCCTACTGACAATTTCATGTTAGAGTCCCCTCTGAAGTCAATCCCTGCATAGGGGTAGTCATCTAGAGCAATGACATGTCATCTCCACTAGTAAAAGAAATCATTGTTGTAGGGTGTGGGCACCCTACCTTCGCCCTGTCGTCTCATCACCTCGGTCCACCGTGTCATGGGTGGATCACGAGGTCCTCGAGGAATGATCTCAACTCTAGGTCCCAAACCTAGAACCTGATCGATGAAAAATATACACAAGATGGATGCAAACCCGAAGTTCCTCTTGTCACCCTGTTTGCATTATTTCAACTAACTCTTCATATTAGCCAGTAGCGAGGTGCACCAATTGTACACTGTGGGTTTCAAGCACTCTACAATGTAGAACATAAGTGGCCTCAATTCCTGGTGCAATGACATCGATCCTATGATCCAGGTCAAAACGAGGACAACAATCTTGAGGCTTAGATTTTTTATCGCTCAGATAGGGAGTTGACTCTCGACCTTCTCATTCCCTGCTATACAATGAGCGTTTATGTACTCTTCTATATTCATACCGCTCCCAACTCCTCTGGATTTGAGGTTCACCACATCACCTCGACACAACAACCCCATCAAGAAATATATATCATCAACTTCAATCCTTAATGGTTTCCCATCAAGGTTGAATCTGTCACTGTCTAGATCCCATTAATCCACGAGTAACTGTAGTAACCTCACTTGGTCCTTCATCCCTTTGAGTGCCCAAAACTTGTACAACCTGCATCTTTTCAAGTCCATTTGGCCCCCCAGATCTTTTTCGATAATGAAATCTCCCTCTTCATTTTCCGTTTCCCTCCGTTCTAGTACCAGCCTATGAGAGAAACATCATTTTTTGAGTTGGCAACCATCAAAAACCTTGTTTACGAACATATACGTGGGCTGAAGCATTCACATTCGCATATAGGGATGATTATACACAGGATGTCTTTTAGACAACCACGTATAACTGCTCGCATACACGACCCGGTGAATGGTAGCCCACGTACACCTAAATATCTAATTTGCATCTTAAATAAATTTAATTTGAAACCTAAATACAAAATTTAATCCACTAGTAAGGAAGAGGAGGGGAAGAGGAATTACCTGGTCCAAATGGTCTCTAATTCTGTCACTCGATGGTCTTGCAATCACCAGTTGAATATCAGAGGTAGTTTGGTTGAAAATTCACTATTTGGGTAAAAAAGTCAAATGACATAGTAAAATTTGTTTTTTGTTACTATTTATAGTAGTTTTTACCCACTTTACATAGTTTTGGATCGTATTTTTTCCTAATGGACTAATACAATAGTGGATTGAGTTGGTTTTTGTAGTTTTCTCCAAGATTCTTGTCATTCTTAGCGTTATGTTGACCGTTCATAAGTACGGGCAGGTATTTTCGCTACCCAACATATAGGATAGGTATCCATTCCATCATGCACACTTGCATTTTCCTATAACTGTGACTCATATGCCTTAGGTGTGAACCCACTTTTTAGCAACACAGAACCCTACATTTTCTACAAGATATGTCATTATCAAATGGTAGAGACTTACCAAACATGGGTACCCTAGTTAGAGCCTCTGCTCCATTTGGTGCCCATGAACAGATTTTTTCCATAGGACCAGGAGCCCCTTATAGCTAATACATGACTTTATATTGAGCCTCATTTTTCACTCATAAACATTCTAACCTATACCTAGAGGAATCCCAACCAAGTTTGATTTAATCTCTTTTCCGACTCATTTTCAAAAAGTGAAAATTTTTCCGAGTGAACTTGTCTCTTTCACACTCATAAATTGGATTTGAAAGGATGTCTATTTGGTACAAGTTTATCCCTTTTTCAAACCAAGTAGACTAAGATTATGAAAAAGGACATTTTTTGGCGTTAAGTTGTGATTGTATCTCATGCCCTTTCTTTCAGTATTGAGCCTATAGTTGGTTCTCTCTTTGGGTTATAAACCATTTTCCTCAGCAGTTTTGCATCCTCAACCAAGCAGAGCCTCATTTATATCCTTGGAAACTTGACACCATATACCAAGGAGGGAATATTCCCCTGAGTGCCCGTCTCCCGCATACACCTCCTTGCATTGAGCATAGGTATGTTCCACTGTTGGAACTAGTTTTTCTTACTTGCGACACTCGTTTCCTCCTTTGTATCATAAAATTCATTTGACTATGAAAAAACAAAAAAAATATGAGTGGGAAGGGAGTATTATCTTATATTGGAAGCATATGTTTCTCCTTTGAACAGAGAAATTTTTTATTGAGTCCACTTGTCATCATAATTTTGGGTTTAGCATGGCCTTAGGAAGTTGATCTCGTTACAGAGAGTTTACTCCCCCGACTGGTTACTCTTCCATTACCTATGGATATTTTGATTGATGCCTCTTGCATCTCATGGTTTCATCATTGAGTCTATGCTGCCACAGTCTTCCATATGTCTCATTCTCTTGTTCGAAGGATGTCTATCAACATGTGTTGGCTATTCCTCATAAATCTTGACTTTGCATGTCGGCCATACCCTCAGTTTGTCTCAAAATGACATGAAGTTGTATTCCTATTATTCACCCTGGTCCTACTTTCCTCATTGGTAGGTTACCTTGAACCCAACAGTTGACATTTCATCATTGGTCATTGACTGGGTGGTTTCCCTTGTGTTCGACGACAAGACATCTATTCACACATTGGGATTCATGCAGTGTCTTGGATGCCATTAGCTTTATTGGTGGTTTCCTCACCTTTTTCATCATCTTTCCTCATTGGTTTCTATTCAAAGGGCCTTTTTCATGTACTGCCTACACTTGGAACATGCGAAATATGCACAGGGTCATTGTTTTTTGAACATGTTCTTCATTCGATTTCCTCCAAATAATCAAGCTCATGCTTTGTACCTCATGATGAATGATGAGATATGCCTTAATTATCTCCTTTTAGCGGGTATCCTTCCATCGAATTCATCTTATCTATTTGGGAAATGAGACTTAGAGTCCTATGAGTAACTAGAGTCTTGCAATCATTAGTGGCAAGTTCTCCCACCATTGACAGTTGAGAATACATCAATGTCTCCTGATCGATGGATTCTTCAAGTGTTCGACCCCAAATCCTTTATTCACATTTGTAAAAATGTACTCGGTGCCTTGATACCTACTTTCATTATCAGTAGGATGTCTTGCATTTGTTAACAATATACCTCAATGACCAGTAATCAAAGTCTCATTGTGTTCGACCTAAAATCTTTTATTCACATGATGTAGACTTGCACCTTTGGAAAATTTTGTAGAAGACTTGATTACATCAATATGTAGCTACAAATTTATTGAGTTGTTGCTACCCTTTCATTGGATCAGTACCTGTGTGACTTCAGTGATCATAGGAGATCATATTGTAATCCATTGTATACAAATACCTTCAGATTAATTTTGAGACTGTTTTTACTGGGAATTGTTCATGACTATGATAGCCTTGGGAATGTAACCGCATTTGTATTCATCTATTCATGGCCATGGATAGTTGTTTGGTATATTTTCACATGGATCTGTAGTGTAATTCAAATTGGAAACCATGTATGCAAAGTCAGTTTTGATTGTAATGAGAAACTAGTTCTTCTAGTTGGGTCCTGATTACTCCACTTCTGTGTTTTTTATAATGTATTTAGGCCATCATAGATACTCCTATGACCTCACACATTAGGGGGCATATGTTATAGCAATATTTTCTTCACCCAATGCAATCTTGCACAAAAGGCCTTTTTCCATTTCCCTATGCAGACTTGTAATCCCTTCTTGCAAATCCCAGAGATAAAAATACAATTTTTCCACATATACCTTGCCTACTATACAACATGCATATATGCAAGTTGCACTACTACAACCTGCCTACATCGAGAAATGTGCCCAAAATTGAAAAATGGTGTTATTTTTCCATGTCACTTCACAAGATAAACAATCCTTGGTCTTCCATATACTGGAAACATTTCGACTCATCCCTTCAGTTCCACTTGAAGGCTATAAATGGGCCAAATCCGATCTATGGAAAAGAGGATAAATAATTCAACCTTGAGAGAAAAGTTACTCTAGAGGAATTATTCACTTCACATTGAATCTACATCCCTTTGTCCTTTAAGTCTGAACACATTGTAAAGCCCCCAAGCTCTTCCTTTGCTAATTGGGAACTTCATTGTCTCTCTTGTATGAGATTTCCTTTGGTGGAGGATTGAAGTGGTGGAGACCCAGCTAGAAGGAACTTGGTTTCTCGTTTCTGAACCGTGCCGACAGAGAAGTTTGTAACTCATTCACTTATGCTGATTATATCTTAATAGAAATACTCTTTTCTCGTCCAATTAACATCTTGCAAATATTTTAATTATTATTCCATGGGTGTATTTGTTATGAATGTTGATGGATTATGCTATTGAATGTGATAACATCATATATTATCACCATATTCTTGCATTTCTTTGTTGTTGAGGACTAGTTGTAGGTATATTGCTTTGGGTCAAGTGCTCAATGGTGGACTTCATTGAACGTCTAGACAAGGTAAACTTTTTATCTTGTCTTGCTATCATATTCATTTATATACAATACTTGAGAGTAGAGTTGATTTCAGCAGTCATTTCCATCTGTTATGGTTTACCCCTAGCCATAAAGAGATTTTACTTGTAACAAGTTGTAGAAATATGTAAGTTACATAAGGAAAAGTTTGAAAAGTCCTAGTTAGTACAGTTAGCTACAACAACTAAAAGAAGATTTACATATGCTGTTTAAAATTGTGAACTTGATATGAATGAATTAAGAACATAGATAGAATTAAACATATTACCATTAGGATCTTATGATGTCATAATCAGTATGGATAGGATGGAAAATTTTATAGTGATATCAGATTATTATAATAAAACATTTACTCGTGTAGATGAGAGAGGTAACATTATAAGCATTAAATGAGTATCAATACCTGTTAGTATTAGAGAAATAACAACCTTACAAGTTAAAATATGCATTTGAAAAGGGTGTAAAATACTTGTTGTACACATAAATTATAATGAAAAAGAGGAAGTGATAATGAATTAGATAACTTTCTAGTATTACAGGAATTCCAGGATGTATTCCAAGATATTCTCAGACTACCTCCTAGGAGAGAAATAGATTTCTCCATAGACCTTATACCTCGACCAGTATCTACTTCTAAGGATCCTTATAGGATGAATATCCTAGAGTTAAATGAAATAAAAAGTCAATTGCAAGAATTGATAGATAAATAATATATATGACCAAGTGTGTCTCCATGGGGACACCCATAATTTTTGTTAGAAATAAATATGGGACTTTACGTCTTTGTATTGATTATAGGCAGCTTAATAAAATGACTATAAAAAATAGATATCCATTACCTCGTATTGATTATGTGTTTGATCAAGTATAAGGAGCTACAATCTTTTCTAAGATTGGTTTACATTATAGTTATCACAAAGTTAGGATAAAGGATGAGGATATTTATAAAACAACATTTAGAACAATTTAGACATTACGAATTTGTTGTAATAACTTTTGGGCTGACTAATTCCCCAACCTCCTTCATGTGCTTGATGAACAATATTTTGAGTAAATTTCTAGATAAATTTGTGATCGTCTTTATAGAAGATATACTCATCTATTCAAAGGATGGAAAAGAGCATGAAGAACATTTAATAATAGTATTATAGATACTAAGTGAACATAAATTATATTCAAAACTAAGTGTGAGTTTTATAAAGACAAAATTCGGTATCTGGGACATGTAATTTCCAAAGAAGGTATAGCAGTTGACCCAGATAAAATAAATGCTATAATGATGTTTCAGACATAAGATTCTTTATGGGTATAATTGGCCATTACCAAAAGTTTATAGAAGGGTTTTCCAAGATTTCATATCCTATAACATCATTTCAAAAGAAGGGAAATAAGTTTATTTGATCTGAGAAATGTCAAGAGAGTTTTAACAAATCAAAACAACTCCTAAATACAACTCCTATATTAAAATTAGTATACCTAGATAAATACTTTGAAGCATGTATGGATGCATGTCCTGAAGGGCTTGGAGGAGTGCTAATCTAAGAAAACCATGCAATAGCTTATGAATCAAGAAAACTAAAGAAATATGAAGAAAATTATGTAACACGTGACTGGGAATTAGCTACAATAATATATGCATTAAAATGTGGCGACATTATTTGGCAAGATGAAAATTCTTACTATTGACAGATAACATTACCTTAAAATATCTATTTGATAAACAAAATTTAAATGCTCGCCAAGCAAGGTGATTAGCCTTCTTAAGCGAGTATGATTTTGAGATAAAACACATTAAGGGAAAGGAAAATAAAGTGGTAGATGTATTAAGTAGACATACAAACCCAATTTACACAGTTACTATAAGTAACTATGAAACATATTTAAAAGAAAGGGTAAGGTTAATAGCTGAAAAAGACCCAGAATATCAAAACATTAAGTTAAAAATTGTTGATAATTCAACAGAAATAGAAGAATCAGATTTTAGATTCTCAAAAATTGGATTGTTAATGTATAAAAACAGATTATATGTACCAGAATCCAATGAAATTAAGCTATTAATTTTAGATGAGCTACATAAGAAACCATATTATAGACACCCAGGTTGCTAGAAATTAATTACTATGTTAAGAAAGGAATTTTATTGGAAAAATATGAAAGGTGAAACATCAGAATATCTATCTAGATGCTTAGAGTGCCAACAAGTTAAGATTGAACACCAACATCCAACTGGATTACTACATCATTTACCCATTCCGGAATGGAAATGGGAAGTGATAAATATGGATTTTATTACCGGATTGCCTAGATGTAGTAAACAAAATGAATCAATTATGGTTGTGGTTGATAAATTAAGTTAGGAAGCAGACTTCATACTTGTGAAATCAACCTACAAAACTATTAATATAGCATAAATGTTCATGAAGGAAATATTTAGGTTACATGAAATCCCTAAAGTTATAATATTTGATAGGGATGTTAAGTTTACAGGAAATATTTGGAAGGATTTATTTAAACGGTTAGATACCCAATTGAACTTTAGTATTGCTTATCATCCACAAAAATATGGGAAAACTGAAAGAACTAATCCAATTATTGAAGACATGCTTATAATGTATGTTATGGGCATACCTGGTAAATGGGAATAATATATGTACTTAGTTGAGTTTGCTTATAATAATCATTATCAAGCTTCAACAAAGCTTAGTCCTTTTGAAATTTTATATGGAAGAAAATGTAATACACCTATTTCATGGAGTAATTATGTTAATATATTGATGATAGGACCAAATATGTTAAAATACATGGAACTAACAATGAAACAGGTACAAGAGAACCTGAAAGTATCTCAGGACAGGAAACAAGTTGGTCATGTCGATGCAAAATGAACTCCAAGAGAGTTCAATGTTGGAGATCACGTGTATATTATAGTTAAACTTAAAAGGAGTTCCTTACGTCTGAGAAGGTATACTCAATTATCACCTAGATATTGTGGTCCATTCAAGATATTTTCTCGAATCAGACCTATAGCTTATCAACTTGCACTTTCAACTATGGTAAAAGTATATGATGTGTTTCATGCTTCCTTACTGAAAAAGTATATACATGACCCTACTCACGTTGTTCATTGGAAAATGATACAGGTGGAACCCATGGGAGAGTTCCCAATAGATCCAGATCGTATTCTCGACAAGAGGGAACTTACACACAAGAATTGAGCTGTAGGAAAGGTAAAGGTGCAATGGAAGAACTTAGTCCATAAGAGGCTACTTGGGAAATGGCAAGCAATATGTGGGAAGAATATCCATTTTTTTTCCAGAATGGTACTAATGGAAACTACTTTACACCGAGGATGATGTTAAGTTCTAAGGGGGGGTGTATGTGATACCCCATGACTTGAAACTTTGACAATTATTATTATTATTTTTAATTATTTTTCCAAAAGCCACTTTGGTCAATTGACCAAATCTGAAATGTAAAACCTTATTATTTTATGAAAATAGAACACATGTGGAAAAAGGGGCACATGTTGAAGTAATTGTTAAAGAGGGAATTAGGAATCCAAAGGGCTTGGCCAACTGGAAGCAGACTGAGACAAGTTGTGGAGTTAACTCAACTTCAAATAGACATATTCCATATTTATAGGAGAATCTATGAACATGTGTAAAATCGAATCTAACAGCAGTGAGTAGGAGGCTTAAGACAAGTGTCACAATTCTTAGGTAAAAAAAAAAAAAAAAATCATTGCAAGGGAATGGGACGCCATTTCTAGGATGTGCATTGATATCTTGAAGAGACTATGCATTGATTGTGGATTGACACAAATAAATTATATTATTACACACAACAAGCCAGTACTCAAAATTATTGAAGAGGCCACGCAGGCAACCCATTGGATTTTGAACTCAGCTCGGGGGTGACATAGGTTTACATGGACTCTAGTCTACGGTTGGTAGGAACATATTCTTCAATGTGTGGCTTCCCCAAGTTCCACGTTTTACTTCTTTATTATGAATATGTTGATATGAATGTTTATTGTGTATTATTGTGTGATAATGTGATCAATATTATTAATTATGAAGTATTTTTAAAGCATAAATAAGTCATAACAATATTAGATCTAAGTGATTTTATCATAAAATAAATGCATGCCATAGTTTCATACAAAAAGATTGTTGAAAGAAAAAACGATAGTCATTCTGTTGCTAAATCTACGAATAGAGTTGTATTACCAATAACAAACCCAATAAAAATCATGAGTAATCTAGTTATTAAAACATGAAATGTATCCAAATCAGAAATCTGTATTAAGCAAAAGATGAAATGTATCCAAAGTTGTGTTGATTTCAATGATCACATAATGCAAAATTATATGCATAGATTTAAGTGACAATATAGTAAAAAAATATTGAGTATAACATAACATAATACAATAACATGCATCAATTTCAGTCATAATGATATAACACACCACAATAGAGCATATTGATTTCAATGATGTTACAAAAATGATTTAGAGAAATAAGGAAGTTTAAATGATTTCGACAATGATATAACACAAAACAATACGGTGCATTTATTTTAGAGATGGTACAATGAAAAATAATTTAGAGCAATCAGTTGTTATGATTTCAATAATGACATAATGCAAAACAACTAAATGCATTTATTTTACTGATGACAATGATAAATGATTTAGAGCAATTAGTTACATTGATTTCAATACTAACATAATGCAAAACAATATATACATTGATTTAAGTGATGATACAATGAAAAATGATTTAGCATAATCAATTAGTTGTAATCATTTTAACAATAATATAACTTAAAGAAAAAATATGCATTGATTTCAATGATAATGATATCACATTAAACAATATGGTGCATTGATTTTAGTAATAATACTATGAAAAATGAGGAAAATTAATTGTATATATTGATTTTAGCTGTGAGATGGTGAAAATGATCAAGTGAAATGAATTTAAATAAAACAATGAAAACCGATATCAAAAGAGATATTATAAGTTGAAGTCTTATACTTTGTTTTGTTATGAGTGATTTATCTATTAGTATTTTCACATTAAAACCATTATAATATTAGGATATATAAAATGTGAAAACTCGGAGGTCTAAATTTCCTCAAGGACTCCCTTTTAGTGTAGAAGTGTGTAAGACAAAATCAGAAAAAGACAAACTTAGATCAATTACTATGTAATATAAAAAAAATCAATATATTCCTCATATCACTTCTTAATGATATGATGTAGTATATATGAAGCATATAAATTTCAAAGTATCAAGCTCATCTTAAAAATATACATGTAACGACCCCATCGTTACTCCAACAAGCGGAGCAATTTTTTTTTTGTTTCAGGAGATAATACGCAAGAAGGTGATGAAAACAACATTTTAACCTTACCACTGATGACGAATGCGAGAACCCCATCCACGCAACAGGTTACAATGACCCCACTCTCATGCACAAGGACAACTGGCGAAACATGCCTAGAAAAGCAAGGAGGACGACTACCCGCCCGACACAACATGACCACGCCTACCAGCTAAGAGAAAAAATCCCCACCCCGACATCATGGCCTAGACGAACAAGGACTAGAACCTCAAGGCACACGGACTTAACACCTGAAGGCGTTCGGTCCTTGCGCTAGGAGCAACTTGCATGCTTGACAACACTCACAAAAGTACCTACTCTGGCCAACATCTCATTTGCCGCTAATCCCCAGGGTGCGCCATGATCCCCTCATCAAGAATCATGCTATTCCCAGGTGTCAGATGCATCAAAAACCTTGCCACAATGCATCCAACTGGACTAATGAACTCAAGATGAATCCAACACGTGAAGGGATGAAAATAACTGACAGGATGACTACACCTACGCTCCCAAGCAATGGGTGGGAAAGAAGCATGGAGACACTGCTCATTAGATGCACAATCCGATAAATTAC